>JAPQRP010000019.1:43458342-43476680 GCA_037367295.1 Apogon hyalosoma
CTTTCTTTCTTTCTTTCTTTCTTTCTTTCTTTCTTTCTTTCTTTCTTTCTTTCTTTCTTTCTTTCTTTCTTTTAAATTTTTTTTTAAACATTTAAAAACATTTTTTTTAATCAAACTTGACACTTGTGTTACTTACCACCAGGAGAGGTGCAGTGCACAGTTTGATGGCTGACTTAAAAATTATTTTTTAATTAAAACATTTTTATTTGTTTTTACAAATGTTTTGAACATTTCAACTTTGTCCAGCTGATTTCTCGGACACTATTCACCCAATTCTTTTCAAATTTCACACATGTTCTTAACATGTGCCTTTCTCTCAATTTTGGCATTTGTTACAAATTTTTTGAAAAGTTTTTTTAAAAGATTGAAAGTTAAGACTCAAAATTAATTCTTGGGTAACCAGTGAGCAGGAGGGGCAAAATGTTGTGTGACCGGGTGGGGGTATTAGTTTTTACTTTTTCACTTGTTAAGTTAGTTATTAGTGTAAGAAGCTACATCCAAATCTGAGTACAACACTAACAGTATGAATGCTTACAAGACATGAGCCATCAGTTCTTCATCATACTGTTAGCTTACAAGGAGCTGATAGCATTGTTTCTGACTGGTTCTTTTTCTTGAATATGTACAGCCAACTTACCAGTCAAATTAATGTGTATTTCTGTAATTAGTCTGAGTGTGCCATGCCAGGATGTGATATGTTGAACAATAATATTTAGCTACCTTCTGAAAACAGTAAAAGGCTCTAATATTATAGTACCTTAACAGCTAAATGTTTGAGAATCACCTTGAGGTTTATATTTCCTTGTTTAAGTGATGCTTTTAAGACTTTGTAGCCTCTTTAAATTAGGACAGATAATCTGGAATTGTGTACAATACTGGGAGTTTATCATAGTATTTGGTTAATGTGGTTGTTTTTTAAGGATTAACAGATCACTTTTCAGTCTGAAATGTGTATTTTTCAAACATATATATTTGAAGTAGTTAAAAAAAAATCTTCTCTATATAATTTCATATGTCCTATACTCTCTTCTAATTAAATATTTTTAATATTTAATCTTCTATTCTTTAACACTTTATTTTTGTTTCCCTCTGGTTAGTCCTTTTATTTACGTAAAGCACATTGAATTGCCTTTGTGTATGAAATGTGCTATATAAACAGTACATCTCTGCTCGATGTAATTTAACCCATAATATATCCTGTATATTTCCACAGGTTGACATTTTTGTTGTGACTCACTGTGCAGTTCCAGGTTAAATCATGTTAAAAAAAAAAAAAAAAGTAATCAAAAAGGCACTCTGTACTCTGAACTAAATCAGATATTAGATTATTTATTACATTTTTTAGGGTAACTTGTAATTTGTAACTTATTGCATTCAGAGGTAATGCTTCCAACATTCTATGTAGGCATGCATCATGTCCTTTTTGCACTGTGTTTTCTCCTCTGCACTCTTTTTATGGCACATAGCATCTGCTGTGGTTGCTATGAGGCACAAACATGAAGCCTTACACGCTCTGCGCACTGAGACAGCAATATTAGCTACTGCAGGAAATGAGGTTTCTATTGACAGCAGTGCGAAGTTCACATTGTTTCTATTGAGCTTGAAGCCAGAGTCTCCTCTGTTGTCTCAAATGAATATGTAGAGCTGTCATTAACTGGAACCAGACCAACTTCAACAACCTGAAATGGTCTGTTGTCTGAAAGACAAGGATTCAGACACTATTTGCTGAAGATTAAGATAATCTACAAGTTAGAAAAACAGAATACACACCCATAGTTGTACGTTATCATATTGTAGATGGAGAATTTGTAATATTAGGCTAATATTTCTTCAAGAGTTGCATTATTTTTACTGACAGTGACTGCAGCTCCACTACCCATCTCTCTTCTCAGACTTGTGTGCGTTTGGATTATACAGTGTCAGATCATCAGCCTAGTATCGGATCTTCTCAAGACACCAGACTACTAAAATATTTAACTTATGGTGATTGTTTGATATTCTGGGAATCTGAAGGTGATTCAACCTTCAAACACTCAACTGAATTATTGGATGTATAGATCTGGTTAACAAAGCAGCTTTACTTGACATGAGTTTATGCATTTAAGTTTAGGATGTGTAAGACAAAGGGATCTGAACTTTGTGCTTGTATAACTATAACTTCTCAATTTAAAGTGTCAACAATTTTACTGTTATTTTAAATATGGAAATATAGCTGTAGCCTTGCTGTAGCTAATGGAGTTCCTAATGGGGCTAATGGGGTTTCTTATTTCCCAGAAATGAAAGCCTTAAAGGTTCTTTTCAATCCCTTTCAAAAACTTTTTGCTGTTTGTCGTAATGGATACTTTTTGTTCAATTCAAGGCCTTAGCTTTTGCAATTTTGCAGTGGTTTTCTCTGTGTGGGTGTATCATTCTTGTGTATTTGACCCCCTGTCACCAGAGCTGTGAGAAAATATTTGATTTTTCTATTTTGCCTTCTGTCTCCTTTCCAGGTGCACCATTTGTGTAGCCTATAAAGAGTGGAGCTACCGACTTTGCCATTTGCTTAGATCCTGAATCGTGGTGGGATTCACCGATGGCCTTTGTTGCTGCACTCATCAACCCCTGTTTTCCTCTTACTCTTCCTCCTTATTCCTCTCCTCCCCTTTCTTAAACTCCCCTCCTCCCCTGTGTCTCTCAGCCTGGGGGTTTATTACTCAAGCCCACTGAAGGGAGCAACACAGTAGCTGGCAAGGGATGAAGCGTGTCTGCCTGCCAACACCAAACAGAGGATAGAAGGCACAAAAGGACTAGCGAAGGGGGACAGACACTGAGAGAAAGAGGAAGAGACACACAGAGACGACTGTGAATTGAGAGAGCAGTGAGAGAAGCAAAAACATTCAAAATGACACTCCGAGGGAGGAATACAAGTTTCACTTTAGCGTCATGAGCTAACAAGGGAACACCTAACAGATCTTGAACTTCTTAACAACTTGTGGCTTATAGGCACAAAAGAAGTTGTGAAGACATACTTCTGCTCTCAAGAGTTCCTACTTAACACCTGCTATGCCTCTATAAGAAGTCTTAGCCATGCCAGCCAAGGGAAAGTACCTGCTGAATGATCAGGAGCTGAAAAATGAGGCACTGTATCGCAAATTCTCCTGCATCAGTCAGTATCAACCGCTGGTGCTTCTGCTGGGCCTCTCTATGCTCTCCTGTGGAATCCTCCTTATCCTCTTCTTTGCCCTTCGACTGGTGAGTCTTAAGTCAATATTTTAAATGAATATAAAATAAAACCTGTGCACTGTTTTGCAGATTTTACAGCGGGTAAAGGGCCTTAGTTGTTATTTGAGAGCATAAATGAAAGTGTGCTTCACTATGGCTCCAAAGCTGTGTATCTTCTTACCATATTTTAAAAGATTTTTTTAAGATGACAACTCTGCTCATCTACTATTGAACCATTTTAAAGCTGAATGGATGGTGATTGAGGATATACACAATAAACTGTATTATCTCAGTCACTGCTTAAGTTGTGGAGCCTGTGTGAAAGTCAAAGTGTTTCTCCTGACATGCTCACGTGTTTCATGTTTTATATTGTTTAAGATTGTTTGAATTCTTTGACATGTATATATAGTGATGATTAAGTAATTTGTCTCCAGAAGTCTGCAACAATGAGCATTACATTTGTATGCATATGTTCCAGTTATAGTAATATACTGTAAGATGTAGGCTAGTTCTAAGCAAGTTTAAATGGAGAGTCTGTTATTTTCTCATAGGGCATGTGATAAGCAAATTATACACGCCACTAAGGTCAAATTAGCTGTAAAATGACTGGGATTCCCCAGATAGGAACACAATTAATGTAGCAGTGTTTGAGTAAAATGTTCTGTTTATGCTATTAGAATGATGTCACATTACATGCTAACCCTTAAATGATTGGCTGTCTTTTAACAAGTGTCATTTAAGTTTGGCCTATAGACTTTTTTTTTTTTTTAAACAGCAAATGCACTGACACTGAACATGGACTGTCACAAAAGATGTTAGAAATAACTGTTGAAGAAATACAAACATGGTCTCAAAACAGGGGTTTAAAACATTTTTTAAGAACAATGACTTCATAAGAATGAGTAGGAAACAGTCTGAAAATATTTATTACAAACCAGCTTTACAGATAATTGACTGTTGGGGAGACATTCAGCTGTATTTTTTGGACAGGGAAAGTTTTCAATAAGACATTTCAGAAGCCTTGCATATGCAGTACCATGTCTGTAGAACTGGTTTACCAGAAATAACATGCAGTATTGAGTAATGAAAAAGGTGTTTTGGACAAAACATATTTGGACTGTGAATGTACAGTAATGCATGTTAAATTGATTCAAGAACAACACATGTGATAATCAAAAAGGTTTATCAAGAAGTAAGATGTTTTTAAAAGCTTCTAGGGGGAGGATTGAGTGTCTTTGTCCATGTTGGCTAAAATAGGGTGGTGACAGTTGGATACTAAATGTGAACCATGGTCTGTCCTCTGTGGCACTTCAGAATAAAAGTAATAGCCTGATGTTAAGAAATATGTGGGCGGATGGTCAGTTTGAATCTTTAGGGAGTATGTCAAAAAATGAAAAAGAAGTCTCCCTTAATGATACGGATTAGCAGTAAACTCCCCATTGCTACTAGTGCAGTAACAGAAGCATAAATGACTGAGTGGTTGTGGAACTAAATGTGAAGGACAGTGCCTAAAAACACATTTCCAGTTGCATTGACTATGTTGGATAAAGGACAAGTTGGAAAGGGATGTATCAAACAACATTAAGTCAATGTTTTTCAGGAAATTACCTTTCCTTCTGCCATAGGCAGCTCAGAAGTCAGGGACAGCCATGGAACTGTAGCCCAAAAGCTGTTAGCAAGTGAGATTTGCACAAAAAGGTTGAAAAGGTTGCTGATTATCTGATGGCTTAAGCATCGCACTCTACCTTCTAACCCCCGCCACCCCACCAACACCCTGTGGCACCTCAAATCACAATCAGCTTTTTAGGTTACGTCTCAAAACTGAATAATAGGAAATTAATCATAAGCAAAGGATTGATTTGGTGATTTAAAACAATGTAGCTGTCAAGCTGCCAGAATGAAATTGTGCTACTGACAGTGATAGGAAAAGGCAGGTATTTATTGACTTTCTGATTGGCGGCGTGCTGTTGATTTTGGCAGGATGGCAGGTATCTGAGCGGTCAGTCCAGCTGGTTATCTGGTGAACTGACAGTTTCTGTCACCAGAGATTATATAACCTTCCTGCCATTGTGCTGCTTTCTTCATTTTTGAAAATATGTTTCACCCTCTCAAACACATGAATATATTCAATAAATTCTTTCAAAAATCTATATTTTCTACATGTTTGCATGTGTACACAGACAAGTTGCTGTCCTTCAGCCTTCTGGTACACTGTAGGTACTCCTTGCCTATTATTTGCAACATTGCTGATGGCTGTAAAGTGAGGAGGAAATGTTGGGATAGAGGTTGTGTAATGCTTTTGTTAAATGCAAAGGAGGGACACTGTGCCTTTTTAAGGGTTAGCTATGAGTGTCATAAAGTCACTGTCAGCTTATATAACTCCACTCCAATTGTGGCATCTAATGAAGAGCAGCGCTGAGAGGAAAACTGGCTGTTCCAAGCGCTGCTCTTACCGCTTGTCTCAGCTCCTGGTTGAACACTATTCATCTGCTATGACTCTCTGATCCCTACATGTGCTGTTTGTAATTGGCTAGTCATGACAATGTGATAATTGAAGGATTTATCACTGTAGATCTTATGTTAATATTTCAAAATAGTCACCTTATTTTTCTCTTGTCTGTAAGTGCAATACAAAGTTACAGGCATAGCTGGACCTGTTACAGTGACGTAGACAGCATTAGAAGATTATTGTACATCTATCTAAATAAAATTCTACCTGTATTAATATGCCAACATTGCAGTTAAAAATACTGGGAGGTTATGCAGCTAAGAGAATGATGAAAAAGAAAAGATACTTATCAGTAAAACTGGTTTCATGTATGTTTTTTAAGCCTTGGGGTCCCGTATGTTAAACATTGTAGCTGTGCCCATTCACATGGTCTTGTGATTTCCTGCTCATATATTATAATTGTTCTTTTTCTGCCTACAAAATGGTTTGTCAAGATTCAGAGCTACATAGGGAGCAGAAAGTGTTTTAGTTGAGATCTGGCCTTTTCCAGTGCTGCCATGGTAACCAGAAAGCTCAACATACAATGCAGAGATGGCCTTCTCCAAGCAGAGATCTATTAACACTGACTTTGTGTGTCTGCCTCACTCCTGTGTGCTCTTTTAACCCTTTGTTTTCTCCTGTGGGCTCCCTTCAACACCCACATTCTCTCCTACTTATATCCGGACAATCGCAAAATCACACACAATTATTAGTATTAGTACAGACACACATGGGCGCACAAATGCTTGGTTCCACACACGCGCAAGTGTGTACAGTCTTTTCCTGTCGTATTTGCTCCTCATAGTAGAGTAACCCAATCAGGAAGATGGAGGCCTGGAACAAGCAGGACATGACGCAGGGACAGATGTGAAGAAAAAGCTCAGTAATCCTACATAAGCCTTAATGCTCAGGCAGAATATTAATGGCTCTCAGGAGCAACTTGAACAAGTCTAGGACTTCAGAATACGATTTAATCATCTTAGAAAATAAGAAAGTATGCGAACATTGAATTATAATTAAATATAATTAATTAAATGTTATATTATATTTAGGAGGATAGATAAACCGATGACTCCAGGAAACAAAATAGCCCTGCAGTACATGTTTCTGGCCAAGGTCATGCTCTTAAGTAGGTCAGTATTGTATTGTTGAGTTAGTGTTAGTAAGGGAATACCACAGTCATCATGATTTAGACTCCCATTTGATTCATGGTAAGTTTTCATTTTTTATGGGTCATGTATCTGCAATCTGGGCAGCAACTGTGAGGTCTTTTGTATCCTTGGAAGCTCCCTCACAATGTCTTAACAGCTCATTTATTTAAAAAAAAAAAAAAAAGACAATATATGAGTCACTGATTTGAGTTTACTTGGTGGTTCTGATATTTTTTTTTTAGAAATCTGACCTGCCTATTCCAATTTTGGCTGATTCCAACTTATTTTTGAGCTCTACAGTTGACAGAATAGACATTTTTTTGTAAGTCTCCTTTAATGGAAAATTCAACTGTATTTTCATGATAAAACACTGACTAAAATGTAATGTATTGAAACCTCTGTCCCTCCACCAAATCTCAAAATTAAGTACTCCAGATTACTAGATTGAGTTTTCTTTACAAAGAAAATCCACCTGAAATGTACTTGTAGTCCACTTACAACTTCTGCCTTTGATGGTAGATCTACTAATTTTTTTATTAATTAATTAATTTATTTTTTTTAATGAAACTCGCTGGTAAGGCCAATAATGAATCCATTACATTTTAAAGCCATCTATTTTATGTTTTTTTCTTGTTTTTATGGGGTTTAATTGAATTTACAAACTTGTTGAGGTTATGTGCTGTCAGAGTCTTCCTCTTGTTTGACTATATTACTGGTCAGGTTATATAGGTGCTGCAGCAGGTACAGTTCAGAGAGACCTCAAGTAAAAAATTCAAAGTTTTCCAATATAAATGTAATGCAAATGTTCAGTTTTTTCTTCTAAGTTAATGGTGCTAAGACAATGACTGAAAGATCAACTTGCAAAGTGATCATTAAAATTGTATGTTACAGTTACCATATGCCCCCTGGACCCCCCAAACAGTGATAATCATGATGAAGATTGCATGATCTAGGAATGCAGTATCTTCTGAGAGTTAAATTATGACCACAAATTAACAGTAGAGTGAGGGAACACTTAAAGTTAACATTTAATAGCTTGTGATTAGCTAATACGAAGCTTGTCTAATTGTGATTGGATGAAGACGGAATTAGCTTATTGATCTTTGTGGTAATGGGACACTGTCTTCTTGACTGAACTTCTGCTAAGCTTTGTTTCACTTGGTATATGACCTCTAACCTAATGCTGAAGAACTTCTATAGCAATGACATGTCACTGCATGTTGGGTTATCATGTTACTGTCTTTTGCCATGTGTGTAAATTTAACTGCCAGGTAATCAAATACTGATGAGCTGGTCACCAGACAAGGCCAATCAAGCTGAAAATGTCCATCTCTGGTCACTTGCTAATCAATCAGTTTGTCTCTGATACATGAGTGATTAAAGGCTCACGTTACTTGTTCCCTGGGAGAAAATCTGTTTGTGTTGTTTGTTTGTGAACTACAATAGTAGCAAATTACTCATACTAACTGAATGGCACTTATCGTCTAGTCTAATGGCTATAAAATGTGCTTGTTCTCCCTTATTTAGAGTGCAGAGGAACACTGTGCCTTTGTGAGCGTGGTAAGCGGCAGCTTATGTGTATTCCTTGCTGTGTTTGTGCTGGTGTGTACGGAGATGCTCTCACAGCGATGGAGGCGTCTCCTGGGTCTTATTGTGTGGGCCACACACCTAACCCTGGGCTACACCTTCATCTTCAGCGGCCCCATCATCCTGCCTTGGGATCAGGTAACCCACCTTCTATGTACTGTGAACAATAAGACTTTTTTGGTTTGTTTAAAATTATGTTATGATCACATCAGGCCAGGGACTAAACTGAAGTGTTTACAATACTGAAATATTTGTTTTGCCAAGGAATCTTTGAAGCCCCAGTCCCACAATGCATTTGAATACACAGTCTTTTTCATGAAGATTAGACAATTCACAGAGTCAGAATATAAAATAAAACAATTCCCACAGAATCCTACTTTATCAGTGGTGTGGATGAGGGTGGTATGGGGAGGACTACAGTCTACCCTTTTTTTTAACTGAATTAAAATTAATTAAAAAGAAGAGATGAGACCATTAGACGTCTGCAACGTTTGATGATTATATGATGGAAACTACTGTTAAATTGTTACCACATTAACTTATTAAATATGGCTGTTGAGGTCATCATAATTTTGCACAGACACAGCAACAGACAGCTGCAGATTGTCCTTGTTTCCATGGTAATTAACTTTTGCTTATGCCTGCGTTTGCTGCTGATTTGAAGCTCTGCTTCATCTCATGAGTGTATTATGTTTTGTCAGTGTTGACTTTTTTCTCCACCAAATTATTAGTCTTGACATTATTTCTCACCCTTTAAGAAACTGAATGTTTGGTGTGAATGTTTGACAGAGTAGATTCATAGTAAGAACAGACCAGTTTCAGTCATTTTAACAAACAAACACTGTCACAGAGACCTGTTAAGATCATTTATTTGCTGATTAACTGTTGTCAGATTTGTCTGTGGAAATGATGTTCATGTTTTACAAAAGACAAACTTTATAAATTCTACTGGGTTTGTATGCTAATTGTCAAGGAGCAGCTTGCCTTAATGTAAAACTAGATGTTGGATACTGACCAAAAAATAAACAGCAAATGATGGTACTATTTATACTCACCTACTCACCTTATCTCATTGAGTTGGATTCAGTTCTCCATTGCAGCTGTGTGGTGAGTGTCATGTTTATTAATTTTGTACATTGTAAAGTTAACAGTGTGCTCCACATTTGTCTCAGATTTAACTCAGTTAGCAACATGGTTAAGTAAGATTTTGTTTATCACTGTAAAATGAACACAACCACCACATACCTAGGATTTGATCATTCCAAAGTAAGTCTTTTGTCCTCACTGAATATTTTCCCATGTGTCCCTTTAGGTGCCTTTCTTCCTCTTCATCATCTTCACAGTGTACACGATGCTACCATTTCAGTTGTGGTACGCTGTGGTGTTGAGCATCATCTCCTCACTGTCTCACATCATGGTCCTTTCTCTGCGCCTCACTATCAACAACTCGAAGCCCAACCAATACCTAGCAAACCAGGTGAACTCAGTTGTATAAAAGCTGTGGTGTTTTGTTGTAAAGGGGTTGTATGTAGTGCAGATAGTCAACACTGAATAGAAGGGGGTAGTTGCTTACCAGAATACATTTATGACAAAAAAAACACCAACCAATCAGCGTTATGTGTCTCCAGACTGTATTACTCACTGAATAAAGTATGAAGCTCATTGTTTACACATATCTGTATTATGGTATCTTTAAGTTTTCTTCTTTAAACAAAAACTCATACCCTTGAGTGGTCACATAAATCCCACGGACTGTCTGTGTGAATGTATTCAGCTCATATCTCTACAATCCAAAACAATCTGTGACACAATTCCAGGGCTCTTTATTCTAAACATATGAAAGCTGCTATATATGGCCCCTCTAATGCAGCAATCTTCAGTTCTTGCTTTTACTGTAATAGTTTTTTGAGGAACTCTGTATAGTAGGGGTTATGGGGGTTAGGTCACTGTATTATCTGTACTAAAGCTTCAGCAAGTTTCCAGTTGACCTCTAACTTCTGCTGTTGTGTGTTTTTTCTGTAGCTGCTGTCCAATGCAGTGGTGTTTTTGTGTGGCAGCGTGGTGGGAGCCTTTCATAAGGTCCTGATGGAGAGAACCCTAAGGCAAACCTTCCAGGACACACTGAGGTGCCTGAGCATGCGCATGAAGCTGGAGATAGAGAAAAGACAGCAGGTCAGTGCCATACACTGTCTGATGATAATAGTTGCTCACAATGGTTAAGTAGTTTCTTTGTAAATAAAGAAAACTGTGAAAACTATGTTCGTAACACTTTTAGTTTAAGTAAGCCACGTTGAAGTCATTCTATGATGCTTAACAATGTAAGAATATTAACATAAGTATTGTAAAAATAAAAGTATGGCTTTTGGAAAGGTCTGTTTCTTATGCGGCTGTGGAAAAAATTATTCAGCCACTGTGATAAAATAATGAAAAGTTAAGATGTATCTCAAATGTGTGGTTTTAATGTGTGAATGTGTAGCAAAAATGAATCAAAAGACCCATTATTTACAAATTTTATATATAAATAAGCTGTATTTACATTATGAAAATCACAGAAAGTAAGAAGATTGTTTTTTCAACATCAAATGATCTACATACAAGCATAAACTATCAAAAGGTTTTGTTGAAGTGTTGTTATAGAATTTTTGCATTTTAATCAGGACTAATATGTTTTTAAAAGCTAGATCCCCATTCATTAGTATAAAGAGAAAAAAATTCTTGTGAAAATTGGTATGAGTTTAGGATAAATATGTGGACCCAGTTGCACATATTAATTTGGCACTGTGATTATTCTAAAACCTTGAAAGTAGAGAAATGAAAAAGCAATAACTCTTACTACTAAACATCACATACCACCAGTAGATCTGAGTGATAAGAAACTCTCATTCTATGATCAAGGCCAGTTTTGGTGTAATAACAGTTTTACTTTTTTTTTTTAATTTAATATTCTTACTGAATAGGAACAAACATTACAGACAAATAATGAGAATGCCTTGTTAGTAATTGTTATTGCTGTAGCCTTAAAATTTTATTCCAGCTCAAAGCTTTGCCTTCAGCCAGCCTCATGTTGACTCTCCCATGAATGTTTTTGTTGAGACTAACATCCTTCTGAAATTAGATTTTCCTCTGATGCTTTTTAAATTAGATGCATCTGTGCTGGCTTGCTTTGACTTCAGAGGCCTTTTTAAAATAATTTTCCCTCTTTGTTGATTTGTTTTAACTGATGTTTAGTATGGGACATAAAATGTGCTGACAGGGGTGCTGTTGTGTTGCCTAGCAGGACAGAAGGAATGATATGATAGTTAACATTTCAAGCGTCCAGCTCTATTTGAATTGGAGCATCTGCACTGAGGTAGCCAAAGAGAACAGGGACATAATAACATGGTGGGGGAAGCTCCATAACAACTTCAGAAAGAAGCCCAATGTGTTCACCACAAAATGTTTCTTGGCAAGATCCAAAGGACGTCAAAAATGACATTTAAACTGTGTGACGTTTATGCTCCCTTTAAAAGCCCCACAACAAATGAAATTGTGTGGAACACTATTGACCTGTCCACACCCATTCCTCTACATAAATCACAGTAAATGTGTCTTTATTCAGTGAGTTTATTTCCACCCCATACTTAAGTATATATAATGTCTCTTACAGATTAAAATGCATAGTTCCTATAGGGCTGCATACCATGGCCAAAGATGTTAACATGCTAAAAAATGTGTCAGTCGGTACTAATTACCTTAATGTTATCTTCTCTATTAAATTTAAAACCTGCCTTTTGGTCCTGAGTTAAAGTTGAGTAAAATCACATGAATATTTGTGATTGTTTGGTCAAAATATTTCAGAAATCTATATGTAGAATATGTAAACATGGGGGGAAAAGTGCTTAAATATTTGTTTGACATAAATATATGTATATCGATCAAGGTAATGTAAGGGGTTTAACAAATTATTGCATTAATCATTTAGGAATTTAAACAGTCCCTTCATTTTCAGAGGCTTAAAAGTAATTGTTCAACTGACTGACAAGCAGGTTCATGTCCAGATGTGCCCTGTTCCCTGGTTATTCTATGACAAATTAAGTGGATAAAAGGTCTGGAGTTAACTCCAGATGTTGAATTTACATTTGGCAGCTGTTGACAGGGATCCTCAATATGAAGTCCAAAGAGGTGCAAGTGAAAGATGCTGTCATTCAGCTGAAAAAACAAAAATAAATCAACCAGAACGATAGTGAAGAAAAACCTTTTTACAATAACCAGCCAAGCCAAGAACACACTTTAGGAGTGTCATTATCAAAGTCAAGCTATGCATTCATGAGTGGAACTACAGTAGGTTAACAACAAGGGGCAACCACTGGTAATGCTCAACAACAGGAAGGACAGATTAGAATTTGCCAGAAAACATCTGAAAGGCTTACCCAGTTCTGGAAAATATTCTCTGGACACATGAAACCAAGATGAACTTGTACTAGAATAATGGTAAGAGAAAAGTATGGTGAAGGTAAGGAGAAGCTCAGCTCTCATGCAAAGCAGAACAGGTCATGTGTCCAACATGGTGAAGGCAGTGTTATATAATGAGCATGTATGGCTACCAGTGGAACTGGGTCACTGGTGTTTATTGATGACATGATACTGATAGAAATAACAGCATGAATTCTGAAATATACAGGGGTATCCTCACTGCTCAGATTCAGCCACATGCTGCAAAACTGATAGGGTGGTGCTTCATATTGCAGATGGATAATGACCCAAAACATACTGCAAAAGCAACCTAAGAGCTTTTGAAGGTAAACAAATGAAATGTTCTTCAGTGGCCAAGTCAGTCACCTGATCGCAACCCAATAGAGCAGCTTTTCAGTTACTGAAGACTAAACTGAAGGCAGAAAGACCAACAGAACAAGGACCAACTGAAGGCGTCTGTAGTAAAAGCCTGACAAAGCATCACCAGGGAGGAAACTCAGCATTTGGTGATGCCAATGGGGTCCAGACTTCATACAGTCACTGCAAAGAATTTTCATCCGAGAACTAAAAACAATCTTTATATTTATAACAATCCTTGTTTACTCATGTACTTTTGAGCCTCTGGAAATAAAGGTCTTACATTTAAAATAGTTGTAATTCCTAAATGGTTAATTCTTATTTTTTGTTAAACCTCTGGAATTAAAGCTGAAAGTCCACACTTCAATCACATCTTGATTGTTTCATTTGTAATCCACTGTGGTGATGTATAGAGGCACCATTACTTAATTTGTGTCACTGTCCAAGCACTTATAAACCTGAGTTCACATACTAAATTGTGGTCTCGGTTCCATTTTTTATTCAGGCTGTTCTGTGCCAAAACATACTTTGCAATACCACAGTAAATTAAGTTAAGGTGAGATTTAATTCTTCTTTTTTTGTCCTTGAGACATCTTTTTTAAAAACCTGGAGAGTATCCAAAAAACCCTCCAGGGAAATTAAAAACTTGTGACGGTGAACTTGGCCTTTGCAAAAAGGGCTCATGAGACTGACGTGTTAAAGTAAAAGATGTGATGTGATTAAAACTAATGTTATCTGAATACTTGGTATACTTAAAAGTGCAGTGTCAAAGAAAAATAGTAGTTGCAAGTAAGAAGTTGCACAAATATACATGCCGGTGGTAGCATCATGTCATTTGGGGGGTATTTTCTAATGACTTGTAGAGGAAATGATCTATGGGAAGAGTCAAACCCACTGAAATGATGATAAACTTAAATATGTGAGTGTCCTTATTTGACCCAGTTGGAGTCCATCCCTTAATCTCTTTAGTAAATCTGTGTAATGAACTGAATTAATTATGGACGCATGCAGACTTTTCATCCCACCTGACCTAATCATAAGCACATCTGAAAGAATGACAAAAATTTCACATATACAAACCAATTCACAGCTCGAACTCATGGATATTATTGTTTTCTTTTCAAGCGCAGTTTAATTTTCCCTAAATATCAGTCTGATCCACTTTAAAGTAACTTTGAAGAAGTAAATACTGTTCTTTCTTTCTTTCTTTCTTTCTTTCTTTCTTTCTTTCTTTCTTTCCACAAATATACAGAGTGCTCTTGCCCATATCTTAAAACCTTAAAATATGTTTGCTCTCTCATATAGCAATCTGTATTTGCACCTACTTGTACACTGCAGAGCACTTTGTGGTGAAAGTATTGTGTAAAAAGAGTTTCAGATAAAATTAACCATCACTGACTAAGCTAGTGTAGTCAGATGATGTAACTTGATGCTTCTGTGATGGTATGAGGAGGATTAATCATTTCTTCAGAAGCTGCCTCTTCAGATTCCTGTCTTAAGCTGTTGAACTTTGAGCACTTCTCCACTGTCAACATTAGAAAACTGATCCAATGATGTTAGTGTTAATTTTTCTATTATAAAGGCATTACATGGTGCTAATACTGGAACCTGGAACTCTTTAGATGTTTGTTTGATATAACTGAGTTACAATGGTTTCTCCTTTAAACCTGTATGAGCACACGGGCATAGTTTTATGTGGTAAAAGAGCTACTCCAGGTGTTAGTGGTGTTGGCGCTGACTTACAGCTGCAATAGAGGAGGAGAAAGAGAAATATGCATCAGTAGAAAATTGATCAAACAAAAGCCTTGTTTGATGAACACAGCTCTGACCAATGCTTGCTTAGAATAAGGGTCATGGCTATGTAATAAAAGAGTGAAATGTTAATGCATGTGCATGCTTGGGCATTTCCTGTGTAGACTCATCTCCAGGCTTATTGCTCATCACTGTACATGGACTGCGGCAGTGAGTAATTTACAGCATTTAACTAAGTGTTTGTGTGTGTGTGTGTGTGTGTGTGTGTGTGTGTTATAGGAAAACCTTCTGCAGTCTGTTCTGCCAGTCTACATCTCCATGAAGATGAAGCTGGCAATCATGGAACGCTTGCAAGACTGTAAAGACAAAGAAGAGCAACAGCGACTTGTTAAAGATAACAACTTCCACAGCCTTTATGTCAAGAGGCACGAGAATGTCAGGTAGAGCCAGTTATAAGACAGTCATCAATCACTCCCTATGCCTTTGTCCTAAAGTATAGAAGCAGCTTGTTAAGCCATGTGCTAAATGATCAGTAAAATGTTATTGATCAGCCAACTAGAAAACCTAGACATTCAAATGTATGATTTTTTTTTTTTTTTTGCATATTTGTAGAACTTTGGAGTGTCTCAACAACCATGTTAAAAAAAGACTAGATTCATTTAAACTTCATAATACATAAATGAAGCATAAAAACACACAGAAGGCAGATTTACTGACCACTTCTCGTAACGATGGAGATTAGTATGTGTGTTTGTTTTCAGAGCAGTGACCCAGTTACAGCTCTTTGTTTTATGGGGGTTTCATTAATTTACCAAGTGCTGACAGATAGCAGGTCAGCTTTAACTGAACTCTCACAGATGGCTCTGCAGTGCATTTTTGTCAGAGAATTGCACACAGGATGCTGTATCTTATCATGGAAAAAGACATCATTAAGAACATTTACATGTATGTATGTCACTTCAATTGAATTTCTACATAATGGTGTAACCTCCATGAAGATTAGAGATGCTAACATGTTTCTTTTAGAATTTTGGGAAAGGTTCATTGTTTTACCATCAGTCATGTGTGCTTCTGTGTTCATTTAAGGCTACAGTTGTTGAATGATAGGCTGCATCCCTGACTTATCCCTATAATTACACTTCAGACCAGTCATTAGCTGTGTTGTCTGTCACCTGGCCATGTTCAGTCAGTCAGCAGTCTGATCAAGTCAGGTCAGGAGCACTGTCTGTGTCCCTCTGCTGTTCAGCTGGTTAGGGTGCAATATTTAGACAGCTAGTGGTGGTAGTAAGGTAGCTGTGTTATGTTTGGCCTTTTACAAATTTATTTATTGTTTAATTTGCAGATTTCAATTTAGCTATGCAAATTACAGTATGTTTGGCCATTACATCCCACTGATGGCAATGCCAAGTCAAATTAAATATAACTCGTCATGTTGTAATTTACATGCACAGCATTCATCACACAATTCTTGACACATCCAGTGACTTGGTGAGATGAGCACAGCATCGCAGTGCTCAGGGTTTCAGTTTTCACTAAAGCCAGCCATGTGTGAGGCTTTTGCCAGACGTGCAGCTGTTTTCTTGTAGCATTTGGATCGTTTACAGGCCAGGTATTAGTGTCAGTCTATAATCCACTGGCTGGCCGCTTTAATAAGACAAGGGCTGTGGTTCAGCATTGAACCAGACAAGCTCTTTAATCACACCCTGATCAGCTCTAGAGGTTAATGATAGGTGGATGTGGAGGTTGTACCCTAAAATGATTCATTACTGTTTAGAGTCCTTAATGGTCATATTGGGGTTATGATGGTAAGCCTGTGCAGAGAAAAGTCATCCTTTTCCAATATTTGAAGGATCTCCTTTTAATTTCATACTGGTCAATTTTTAAAATTGCAGCTTTTCTTGAATGAAAGATTTTATTGACAGTGATGACTTTCAGAATTGTTCTGATGTATCTACACAGAAGGATACATACACACTAAGTCATATTTGCATTTGTGATTCATTAAATACCCATGATAGAGACCAATAAAAACTGAATGTAAATGATGAAAACACACACTTTTTCCACACATTTTTGTCAACAGTCTAGTAATGGTAATCACCTGTTACTGCAAATACTGTATGTATTAAAACCTCTTTAGATATGTAACCTTATTACCATTAACGTGAATTAATTGTTTAAATTTTGTGTTTGTAGCATCCTTTATGCTGACATTGTTGGTTTTACCCGATTGGCCAGCGACTGTTCTCCCAAGGAACTGGTCATTATGCTTAATGAGCTGTTTGGCAAGTTTGACCAAATTGCTAAGGTGAGTTATGAAAAGTATAATATGATAGCAGTATAAAGTTAGGATTGAGGAATTTTATCAAGACAAAGCCATTGCGCTCAAAATTTGTCATGCAAGTAGTACAATATTCTTATTATTGCAGCTCCCATGTTTCTAGGTGCATCGTGTCCAAGTCTTGACCCATGTTTGCTGCTTTAAATATCTAGTGTGGTCAAATAAATCCCACAATTTCTTTTTTTGGTTCCCACAGAAAAATGAATGTATGAGAATCAAGATCCTTGGAGACTGCTACTACTGTGTGTCAGGGTTGCCAGTGTCTTTGCCCAAACATGCCAAGAATTGTGTCAAAATGGGCCTCGACATGTGCGAAGCCATCAAGTGAGTGTGTCAACCACAGGTCTCAATCCTATCTGAAATATACACAGTCAATAAAGAAATATAGTAAGTGCATTGTGGACTGTGGGGTTAATTTGCAGGACTGTATCTTGTTAAATATACTTTCTATAACTGCTTTGTTAGTTTCATAGTAATGTCTAGGATTACACATGAAAATAAAGGTGTTACTACCTATTACACTAAGTTCTGACTGCATGTTGCCCTACTTTAGTTATTAAAGTTACAGGAGCTGAAATAAGGGGGTAGAAAGACATAATTTGAAAATACAGTTACACACCTTCCTTGTGTGGCTCTCTCTCAGTCCAATACACTGAGCCACAGAGTAGAGCAGAAGAGTCACATCTGAGGAAATCTTAACAGTGATTTGTCAGTTATAGGTGTTTTTGGACAGGTAGTGAGGTCTGTGTCATGAGGTAGAATTTCTCTGGTCTAAAAACAGTCTAAAAATTGAGTAAAAGTCTTGTCCTTAATTATGTAATTTTTGCCCAATGATACCCAAAAAATATCAAACACTGCAGCTTTAAATCATTAAGAAAGAAGCTACTTCTGACCTTAAATTAAAGTTACCATTGGTGTAGAAATTGAACCTCTACATACAGTCGTGGAAAAAATTATTAGACCACCCTTGTTTTCTTCAATTTCTTGTTCATTTTAATGCCTGGTACAA
>JAPQRP010000019.1:43476780-43500500 GCA_037367295.1 Apogon hyalosoma
AATATAATGATACCAACAAAAATAGCTCATAGTAGTTTAATTTCAGAGCTGATATCTATCCATTTTCCATGGTTTTCATGATAATAACCAAAATCACTTAAGTTCTTACATCAAAAACTATAGCATTGTACCAACAAAAACAATGCTTTTAGGCATTCCATGTTTTCTTTTCTGTCTTTTTTTAGTCACATGATACACACAGGAGTTAGTAGTTGATTGCATAACCATTATTTTTGATGACTTTTGATGGTCAAATATTTTTTTCTGTGAATGTATATCCACACATATACGACAAATATGTATGACACTGATATAGTTTTTTCAGTATTAATCACTCTGTGTGCATTAAAGGACTGCTGTCCACATAGATAAACAACCCCTAACAACAATAACTACCAGTATTTGTGTCCAACTCTTCAGGCAGGTGCGGGAGGCTACAGGAGTGGACATCAATATGAGAGTGGGTGTTCACTCAGGCAATGTTCTCTGTGGTGTCATTGGTCTTCGCAAGTGGCAGTTTGATGTGTGGTCACATGATGTCACTCTGGCCAATCACATGGAATCAGGAGGTCTTCCTGGGTAGGTGCTTTTATAATGAGCTTCAAGTGTTTTCACACCCTCTACTACAGCGAGAATAGTGAGTGTTGAAAACAAGTGAAGCTATTTTTATAGACCTTTAATTAGTCTTCTGACAAAGTGATTCATTAGCACAAACCTGATGAGCCATATCACTCACACATCACTTGCTGTTGGTTATTAAAGATATAAGAAATATCCAGTTTTTCATGACTACATTCTTTTAAATTTTTATATTTTATTTTGTTTATTTCCTTTAGGCGTGTCCACATCACAGAAGCAACTCTGAAACATCTGAACAAGGCTTATGAAGTGGAAGAGGGTAATGGCCACCTTAGGGACCCCTACCTTAAGGAGCTCAATATTCAAACATACCTAGTCATTGATCCACGAGTAAGTTTACTGACTGTATTTTTCACTGTCCCTCATCAGGGGCATTTCTGGTGTGTATTTATTGCTGGTAATCATATAATTACTTTAATACATGAGATTATGTCTTGAAGATGTTGTCTTTTAGGGCAAAAACAAAGAATTATTGTTATTTATAGTTTTGTAAATTTGAGCTATTTTTTACTTCACCACATAAACCTGAAGAGTTTGCATTTTAATGAGTTGTTGATAATTCATCATTCTAACAGTTTATTAGTTGCATTTATTACACTGAGCAAGGTTAATTCTCCTGATTTGTAAACAAACTCTGTGTCCATCTCTGCGAATGAGTACTTGCTCAATGATCCAGTGATTCCACCCTCAGCACAGGTGTGGCAATGTCCAGTTGCTGCTCAAACAGTGTTAACAGTGCTCAGGCACTCCTTATACTGGGGACAATAAAAGGCCACCTCAAAATGTCAAATTTCATCAAATCTCACCATGCCACAGATGTCGCAAATCATGTGGGGACACACATTTGGCATGCTTGATGCAGAGATGATCCCCTCGAAGAGGAGTGGAATAACATTCCACAAACCACAATTGACAACCTTGTCAACTCGTGTTGCTCTACAGGAAGCCAATGATTGACACACAAGATATTGAGTGGTCATTTCTTTCAACCGCCCCCACCGTGTCCACATGAATGTCCCTGAATGCCAGACGCCACTATCATGTTCTAACAGACAGTAATCTGTACCACATTGATCATAAAATAATGCATGATTTAATGTATTGTGCAACACCTAATGCTATTAAAATTTTAAGTGTCACAAGGGGCATTTATATTTTTGCTCAGTGTAAATACTAATTACATAACATGCTCTCTAAACATAGTGTGAATTGTGTGTGTTTGCTTTAAGTCTAAGGATCCATCACTTACTACCCGTAGCGCAAAACCTTGGGTGAATGATGGCCTGAAAATGCGGGCATCGGTGCGAATGACTCGCTACCTGGAATCATGGGGGGCTGTTAAACCATTTGCTCACCTTCAGAACCGAGAAGGCTTCACCACAGACAACATGGTCAATGGAAAATCAATCGGCAAGGTGAGAAATGGTTCCTTGCTGTCTGATTTATGGCCATATGGCCCATTGAGGTAACACAACTTGGTGAACAAATCCAAAAGATGAGCTTGCTGAGCTATTTCGTAGTGATATTTTATGGTGTGAGGTAATCCAGGAAAAAACGCCACATTGGTGGTTATAGGGGTGGGTAAAAATGATCTAAGACTGTTACAAGTATGTGGAAATTTCAGGTTGTTTATAAAATTGATGAATAGAATAACTGCATATTGTGTGCTAGTTACATGCATTATAAGCTTTATTAGATCTGATCTCTTTGACATATGAAGACTTGTTTAATGTAGTTGAGCATGGCCTTAAACATTTGTTATCACATATACTTACTGTTGCTCCTACCTTTTCCAGGACATCCCCCTGCGATCACCTGCTGGCTCTAAAATCACTGAGAGGTAAGAACAAGTCTAAGCTGTTTTGTCTCACTGTTCTCATTTTTAAGGGATTATAGAGAATAACAGAATCATTTGGAATTGGTCGATGAATGAGGTGACATTGTTTGCTCACACACATTTACCCTTGAAGTCAGTTTCTATAACAACTGAACTATTTTTCAAAAACATCTTGATGGTCATAACTTTAACAGGAATGCCAATGATTTTTCCATCTGTCTAGGAAATTGGACTGGTAATATCGTATAACAGCGTGCTCACTGTAACAAACCTTTAAAGGGTTCATTGATGTTTTTGATGGAACCTAAGGATATCCTTTTGACATAGGGTTAGGGTGACATTTTGATATACATTTACTGTATGTTTAAAGGTTCGGTGTGCATGATTTAGGCACAGCTAACTGCAGAAATGGAGTATGCTCATAATAATATTTTCATGAGTGTATAATTGTTTGAAAAGATGAATTGCTGTGATTATTTGGAATAAGTTGTTAATATCCACAGAGGAAACATTCACCATATTGTTATATTTCTACTGTTGCTCAGAACTTCATGTAAGGCTTGGTGTTGAACTTCAATAATTTTACTGTACCAATCAGACTGGTTTGTCTATATTGAGTATCCAGCATGAACAGTTTTTGTACATTTTCTTTAATCACATTATGTTGACAACTTAAAGTAGTGATTAATAGGCTTTCTATACTGTAAAACTGCTTTGAGTTGGAAAATGCAAGCAGACTGAAAAATAAACTAATGATTTATAGACAGTTACAGACTTTATTCATCCCCAGTGTTAGGGTTACCGTATTGTAATCTTTTAACATTACCCATTGGAATTTTAGACTATAGCTAATATAGCCTTAATTAAAAAGCCCATAATGATGAAACAGACACTCCAATGAAGTCCTTTTATGGTTCTTAGTGGCCAATGGGAGGTGAGGGATTTCAGTCATCCAATTCACTGATACATTTTTTACACTGAACCTTTAGAAAGAGATGTATGATCCTCTCAATAAGCTCTAAATACATTAAGTTAAATAATAGTGATAAAGTGCTACTTGAATGTCATAGAATAGTCTGCGTGGCACTGATTTTATTGCTGTAGACCATTAAGGGTGTACAGTACACTTTCTGTAAATGAGAAAAGACACATGTAGCTCATCTATGGGGTGCCACACTGCTGCACAGGCAGTCTTTAAGGTAGAGCAGGGGGAGTGTTTATCTCTATAACAAGCACTTTTCATTAATTTCAGGTAACACATAGGCAAATGGATTATGGTTAAAGCTTCCATTGTTAATTCTCTCTGCCTGTCTGACACAAGCAGTAAGTGTACTGACAAATATTCAAAGTGTAGACACTGATTAATGAGCAGGACTCACCTACACAAACAGTGTGGGCTGTAACAATATGATTACTAGAGATAAGTATGTGCCTAAAAGCCCAATCGTTTCACCCATAGAGATTGGGTTTATCTTGAAAATTGTTAATCTTGCTCACCAGTATAGTTTAGGAAAGGCAGCAGATGGTGAATAAAACTACAGTATCTGCCAGCTACTCTGCTCTAACAGCTTTCATTGCATTGTCATGTTTATATAACTACTGGCCCTGTGTATTTTCTGGCTCCTCACTGCTTATTGTGACGAATTTGTGTCTGTGTCTTACTCTTGGGCCCTGGCAGTTTTGATGAGTCTCTAGAGGAGCCGTTCTCCTTGCCTGCCCCTCCGTTCAGCAGCTATAAGTGAGTGGGGCCTTCATGGCCTGCAAGGTCCTCTTTCCTCAGTGCAGAAGTTCTCAACCTTTGGGTTTGTGATGCTTTGATAATGTGGGAACTTTTATATTGGTATTGTTCTAGATGTTTTGTTTCTGATAAGTAGCAGCATCAGAAAATCAGTTTGCTTTCTTCTTTAAGTGTTTATTGCACTATTGATGCCCCATAATTCTGGTCTCACAACCCAGGGTGAGAACTACTGCTGGAGAGATCCTTGCTATTCCAAAAACTAACCTAAGCAGTGGTGTAACAGTGTGTAACGTGATCACAAAAGTTGCCACAAAGCCTGTAACCTCTAACAATTCAAGCACTTAGTGGACTGACACACTCCTATTAACACTGATCACTGACTGGGGCTTCTGTGGATTTGAGTTTTTGCATCTGAGTGTGTTTCCTTCCTGACAAAGTAGGGGGTTTCCAAGCAGAAGCGCAGCAGTGACACCCCTGCTGAATCCTGCAGAGTCCCTCTAACACAAAGCATTCTTCAGCCGACACATTCACTCTGCATAGCTCTGTCACAGACACAAGCAAATATCCCTCCTCCCCCACTAATGCTGAGACTGGCATTAATGAAGTTACCTCCAGAACTGTACCTCCAGCTGTACTGGACCTGAGTAACCTGCATGGCCTGATCTGGTTTCCCAGCATCTGTTCCAGTCAGCCTGTGTCTCTGCATCTGGTTCATCTGCCTGTTCCTAATTGTCTTTGTGCTTCCTGATGCAGAAACAAGTCCCAGAAGAGCAAGTTTGATGAGGAGCTGCACAACGAGATGACGACTACTATAGATGAGCTCAGCAGCAAGTAGGTGGATGTGTCCTCAAAATGAACTTTGTGTACACATGTCAGAGCTGCGTGGTAACGGAAAGAAAATTACACTGAAATATTTTTTCTTTTGGACTTTTCACCTTGGACTTAAAGATTTCTATTGGTTTGAGAATTAAGTGTTCCAGAATAATGGGAGTGATTTATAGGGGAGTACATCTGCAAAGAAATAATGAAAGTAATTTTAAAAAGGTGAAAAATTGCTTTTTTCTCTTCCTATCTTTCCCTAGCAACAAACTATGTATCCACCCTTAAATCAGAGTGAATTTTGTTATATCAGACAAACTTCTGTTAGATTAGTCAGAGAAAAAGAACGATCCACATTTGTCAGAAAATATAGGGGCTTTGGAATCCTACATAATTTGACTAAAAATGGTCTTAAAGGTCATTTATACCTGTCATTTTGAATCTAAGCTATATTATGTAAGAAATATAATAGCAAAACATGTAGTTGTAGCAAGGCAATTTTGCTTCTGTGTTCTTTTAAATACCTGATCTGTAGGAATCAAGCACCTTAGACTGGTTCATTAACATACTGTCTGTACAGACTCTGTAGCAAGTGGAGCTAAAAGGATCCTCTGGTCAAGGTGTTGGTATTGTGTCCTGTTAAGTGTGAACCCATGAAGCGGTGTGCATCAGCTGTTTATGATGGTGTAAAAGTCAAAATAATTATCTGTCTTTTTGTCTTCCCTCCTCCCTTCCTCTCAGGCAGTGGTCAAAATCAGAAGATACAGGCAGTTTAGCACTTTGGTTTCCAAAGAAAGATCTGGAAAAACAGGTTAATTTAGCACATTTTTTTACATGTTTCAATTCACTTATTATAGTATTTTAAAAAAAGAGGTTGAGTTGTTTTCTCCTTTTCTTTTTCTTTTTTTTTTCAACAATTTTTCTTCAAAGTATCGAGCTCTGGATTTGCCAATGTTCAAACACTATGTTGCCTGTGCCACCATTATCTTCTTCTGCATCTTTTTGGTTCAGATGCTTGTCACAAAGGAGTAAGTAAAATGAAAACTTTTCATATTCATTAATTTACAAGAGTGAAACCATGTTTTGTTTTTTGTCTGTGTCTGAAATCTGAGATGTAGGCGCATTCATTCCTACAAAAGATTTACTAATTAGAATGCTAAAATGGCACCGAGTAGTGAAAGGTGATGCTCTTTTATCTCCTTTAGTCCACAGATGTTGGGGATGTCATTTGCTGTGTTGGCTTGTGTCCTGCTGCTCATCCTGGTTGTGTGTTTCGCAAGCAACCTACAGGTCAGTCTTAAGTCTTATGTTGACTTTTAACACTTAAGCGCAATGGGGTTAAGTTTCAGCTTTTTTTGTCCCTGCATTTACTTTGTTCTATGGAAAGTGGAGAACATAAGCCTCATTACAAGAAGCTCATCATTCCCTTTTTCCAGGAACCTGCCAGGGTAAGCTGAATGCAAATGCCAGTAAAGAGTATTTTTTTGTTTGTGATTCAGAGATGCAGTAAAGTAGAACTTCAGCCTAATACCTGAACGAATTTAATTGCCTTCAGCCTGAGAACTTAAAATGATAAGTGGAATTCTTTAGAGATTATTACTGTTTTGCCAGAGGACTTGCCAAGTAAATGCAATAATAGAGCAGCAGAAATGTAATTTCTGTCAGCAGCCTTACTTACAGGTAGCTCACCCTGCTGGATTATCTTACAACCAATATATTCAATGGATAGACAAGACAGACACATGTAGTCACAGCGACTTCCATTTCGGCCTTTCTTTATTACTTTGAAGGAAATGGATCATGCCTACAGAGAAATATGGATTTTACACTCACAAATGTAATATACATTTTACTGAAGTCTGTCAAAGCAATATCTGACAAACAGAGGCCAGACATCTACCTTTCATACAATGTGTCTTCGATTGCAATCAAATAGAGGTCACAAAAGTGCCACATTACTTTTCGCAAGAGGGAAGTGCTGGTAAAGTTAAAAGGTGAAAAGGATTTCTGCCTGAATTAGTCAGTGACAGAATGGAAATGTGAAGGCTATTCATTGCACTGTAGCCTTTTATTGCTGACTTATTGACTTGGATGACATTCAGGCATTGACCACCAGTGTTTTCTCTCTCAGACAGATTCCGTCACTCAAAATAGCAAGGGCTGAGCCATTCACACATGATGTCTGGAGATGATGACTTTAACCGTCACATGCTCCTCATACCTGTTTGTTTCCATCTTTGCTTCTCTCCCTCCTCCTCTGTAGCGCCTGTTTCCAGAGAAGCTTTCACGTTGCCAGTGGCTTCCTGCTGTGTCTGAAGCAGTGGTTAAGCAGCCATGTGTCCGCCTCCCTTTGGCCACCATCACTACTGCAGTTATCATTATTTTGGCAGTATTCAACCTGGTAAGACTTTGTTTATGTGTTGAGTGACGAACATTACATACTTTACTATTTGTAGCTGTGCTACACTTCATATCTATCATACCAAACTTCAAAGCACATTGTCTAGTGGTTGCTTGTCAGTCAAATATTTTCCCTCCCTCTGCAGTGCTTTGTCCAGACATGTGTGACCAACTGTTCCAGTGACATTCATGATATACTTCACTCAAATGACTCCCATAAGCAGTATTTAGAGAGGGAGCTCTTCTACCTGCCTGTAAGTGAATGGCTTGTTAATCATAGATGATGGTGTAAAGGCAATACTTATTGTTTATCCATGTTAGACTGTTAGAACGTATTTGCAAATACACAGCTCTGACATGTGTTGAAGTACCAGAGAGGGCATGAATGTGGGTGAGTCTATTTGTGCATCACCATTATGAGAGGATTTTTCTTCTCCATGCGAAATCAGTCCCATTTAGCAACTTTGGGATAAATTCAAATACATTATGCAATGAAATAAGAGCCAGTGCTGATCACACAGATTGTGCTCAACTGCCTTTGACAGTCCAAAACTAACTTGCATTAAATCTGCAGACGGCAGAAAATTGGGTAATACCAAAAAACCCCAAACCAAAATAAAACACATGCTCCTCCTGCAACTTTCTCTTCTCGGCACTGAACCAGACAAGTACATGCATATGCATTTGAGGAACAGCTAATAGGGCCGCCCTCTTGCTCCCTGAAGACATCTGATTGGGGTAGAATACCTCGTTGTGGGCTAGATGTTCTCAAGCCTGCAAATGTAGCCAAAAGGTGGAGCAAAAGTTTATTTTTCTCATACTGCTTGAATCACAATATGTGGAATGGTTATTGTGATGCTATATTAACATTACTGCCTGCTTCAGCTTTTTTATTTTCTGATGTTTTTAATATCTGTGGTAGCATGACAACCATAAACTGTAGTGTTATTGTGTGTTATCTATTAAAATTAATAGTTTATGCCCACATGCAGTTTGTTTAAAACTAATTTAAACCTAAAACTGACTTTGATGTTTTAACTCTGGTCATCCACTTTGTAGAAGTCTTCTAGAGCTTGGGCTTCATGAATATAGAATTTTGGCATGTGTAATTTAGAGAAAGTTTTTCTAAATACATCAATCTGTTGAACATTGTTGAATGCCCCAAATGTAACTGCGTCTCTTCTTTCTTTCTTTCCTCCCCTCAGTACTCTGTATTCTGCTGTATTCTGTCTCTTGTTGCATGTGGAGTCTTCCTGAGAGTGAGTTTTGAGCTCAAAGTGCTCTTCCTCACCCTGGCCTCCACAATATACTACATCATAATCCTCACTTCCAAACGGGACCTCTTTGTGACCTACGGAATTGTCCTTTATGCTGAGGTCGCTGACAGCTGGAACTGTAGCAGGTGTGAATACAGAAAGACATCTGTGTAGTATCAGTATTATTGTTGCTACTTATTGATATATACAGTCGAGTACAATTTAAGTCCATTTAATGATGGTGTTTGTTCCACATCAGAGGTGAAGAGTCCATTCTGGAATGCATAGGCCTGGTAAAGCACCCGCAGGTGATGAGCTGCATATACATCACCCTTTTCCTGGTCACTATGCTCATCATCTCACAGCAGGTAATGAAACTCTCTCCCTCATCTTGCTTTCTGACAGTTTTACCCGTTCACATTCCAGACAGATCCAGTGGAAACATTTCAATGAAACAGACTCAGCAGGGGATGTTGAGGTTTCCATCTTTACTTGCTTCAACTTCCTTCTATGTTTCTGTCTGACAGAATGAGTCCTGCTTCCGACAGGACTTCTTGCTGAAGTACAAGAACCACACAGAGCAGGATGAGATCGAGACCAGGGAGAACCTGAACCGCCTGCTACTGGAGAATGTGCTTCCTGCTCATGTGGCTGCTCTGTTTGTTGGAGAAAATAAAAAGAATGAGGTAAGATGTTTTTTCGGTTTAGTTTTAATTGGTGCATGAATAGATCAACCTTTAAAACAATAATGTCAGTATGTCTTCCATTAAAATGTCTATAAATATTTATGTCTTACGTTATACACTTTGTTGAAATCTTTAACTTTGAAATGTCATGAGCAGTTTCATTCAGTTGTCAGTCAATGGAATTACATCGTTACTAACTTTTCAAACTTGTGGCTGTTTCATTACAGTGAAATTATGTGATGTGAACATGAGTCACTAAGTGCTGTAAACATGAATCACATCAGATCAGCTGAAATCCCATGATCCCACACTACTTCACACCATCTTTAAAGTCTGATTGAGAGACTCGTCGCTCCAGGAATGATATACTGTGTTAATGTGTTTCTTTGACTGTACAGTCTTTCCTTGGGGGTGTTGAAGCCTTATGTAAAGACTGGAGGCAGAAGTGTAAATCCTTTTCATGTGTACATTAGGCATCAGATACATTGTACATTCCATTACATTAATAAATGACAGGATAAGCACCACTGGCTGAATCTCAGGCTGTTGCCTATACTTTCTATCATAGAAATTCATTGTTTGTTTAGAATGGTTCATCAATACACTCAAGCTATAGGCATTAATGGTCAGATTGAGTTAAATGGAGTAGTTCTAAACACCATAGGGTGAAAACTGATGCTTCAGCGTGACATCAGCCAAAGAGCTCATTTGCCCTTGAGTGCACATTCAGAGTGTCTACTGGGAACTCATGAAGAAGTCACAGATGATGGCTTTATTGTAAAGGTGAAAAAAAAAAAAAGTACACCAAGCGTCAAAATGACATGTACATGCATCAAGTCAGTGGTAGTGTGTTCTCTTTGTTCAAACTTGGATGTAACTTGGGCTTAGTTTGATCTATAAGTAGTCAATGTTCTGCAGCTTGGCTAAAGGCATTCAAGGTCAGTTTTACACATTTCCAAAAATCACATTTCAGTTTACGGAAAGACAAAAGACGCTCAGGATTTTGTAATAAAAATATAATGGCTAATTTAACATTTAGGAGCTATATAGGTAGCAGAGCTTGACAAATCATGAGTTTGATTGATGTAAAGCACATTTAGTTGCTAGTGTGTGAAATGTGCTCTATAAACCAATTGGCTTTGTCTTATAAATGTTCCAAATATTGGTGTAGGATCCATTGGCATGCTGACTGCTGCTGCTTTGACAGCACATAAAATATGGAGGTGAAGAAATGTTGATGAATTGAGTTTAAGCTGTTTGAGAGGAAGATTCCATGACACATGAAGCATAGACTGGTTAAATAGATAATGAAAATGAAACTGAAAACAAAAATAAAATAAAAGAATAATAATAAATGAATAATATAAAATAATAAAGTTAAAATGATGTAGTTATACAAAGTGAATTATATAGATATGAAAAGCAAATATTTAAAACTGTGAGAAACTGGGCTTTACTTATGTTGGTAAAGACTGTATGTTATCTACAGTCTACACTCTGACAGTGTTGTCCACTATCTAATGTGCCTTTCACACTTTCTCAACAGGACCTCTACTACAAGTCCTATGACTGCGTGTGTGTGATGTTCGCCTCTGTACCAGATTTCAAAGAATTTTACACGGAGTGTGACATAAACAAGGAAGGCCTGGAATGCCTGAGACTCCTCAATGAGATCATCGCTGATTTTGACGAGGTCAGGCAGATGAGGAAGGAAACAGAAACTCTCTCTTTTATCATTTTTCAGTTCATATCAAGCACTTCTCTGTAGTGCAGATCTGACAGACATGACTAATCTGATACCGGTAGCCCTATTTCTGCTTATTAGTCAGTCTGTACACTCTCATTCCAACTGTAGCCCAGTGGACATGCTCTGTGTTCAAATGACTGACTTTTTCACTTGTGAACCTCATTCATTTTATATCATGTCCAATCCAACAGCTGCTGTCCAAGCCCAAGTTCAGCGGCGTGGAGAAGATCAAGACGATTGGCAGCACATACATGGCTGCTGCAGGGCTTAGTGGAACGCCCGGTCAGGAGAACAATCAGGTGGGGTTGCCTCAAACCAGGGTCACACCTCAGTCAGATCAGTTTTATTCCCTACAGAGCTGTCAAAACTTGGATTCTTTAAAACATCAGTCTAGTTGCATCTTTACACTGGGTGTAGTCAGGTAGAACATAAAAGTAAACATGAATCAGTACTTCTGCTTTTACCAGTGTTTATTTACACAGTGAGCAAATCCGCTCTAAAATGTACGTAAAGTGTAAAAGAAAAATCCACTTTACTGGACAGAACTTGAAACACTATGAAGTTTCTCTATAGTCTTATTTCTTAATAAACTTTTGGTCCAGATTCATCATTAATACAATTTTGTTCATTCTTGCCTCATTACTTCTTTTTTTACAACATTGTTTTCATCTTGATTTGTCTTATTGAATAAAGACTGAGTTTACATTAATTTGTTTTCCTTAATTTCACGGAGTTATGCTGTGGGTTAAAATAAAATGAATAAAACAAGTTGTACAGCTTATATTTTTTTTTATGTTTGTCTTGTTGCATCATCGTCATGTTGTTTCATCTTTTCTATCATTTTCATCCTCCTATATTGTTAATGTTTTTATCCGTTTTGTCTTGGTACTTCTTTTACATTAGTTCTATCTTTTCATCTTATGTTAGTTGTGTTTTCTTGTACTGAACTATGAACCAGAGGATCATCTTTTCTATGTGTTATTTTAATATTGGAAGTTGTGCAATTATGCTAAATAAACATTAATTGTAGCAGCTCCACTTAAATGCATTAAAATGAATGAGCAGACCTCTGTAAAATGTAGAGAAAAATACTCAAGTGAAGTACAGATACCTGAAAACTCTTTCTAGGTTCAGAGATGTTGCTGTTGTTCAGTGTTGAAGCTGGTGACTGACATGCCTCTGGCTGTGTGTCTTTTTCATTCCTTGTTTTTTGCAGGACAAAGAGCGGCAGCAGGCCCAGATAGGGATCATGGTGGAGTTCGCCATCGCCCTGATTGGCAAATTAGATGGCATCAACAGACACTCCTTCAACAGCTTCAGGCTGCGTGTGGGTAAGTGCTCAGCCGCTTGGCAGCTTCAACATAAATCTGCCACTGACGACTGCTTGGTAATGAAGCCAGTTGTTTTGTTGCTGGCATGGTTCTTGCACTGTATTTGTTAGTTGTTTCCATTCCATTACATGTTCTCATTCATTAATTGTTTCATTAAAAGCAGCATTATACCATCACATAGTACTTAAACATCTTTACCAGTGAGGGTATTCTTGACAGGAATTAACTGTCTAAGGTAAAAAAAAAATCAGTCACATTGAACATCCTGTACATTTTTAGAATAAAAATCCACAAATTCATTTGATTTAATTTATGTCAAGGTTCTTTAAAAATGATCAGTGAGCAGAGGTATATATAACAGCTTTTATCACCTTGTAAAAAAAACAAAAAACAAAACATGAATTTAATAAAGATAATGTCCAAGAGTCTATTCTTTCTCTTAAATGCTTTTTTATACTTTATTTTTATCTCCAAATTTTACAGTATACAGAATTTAAAAAAAAAAACAAAAACAACACAATAGTTAGAGCATCTAGGTTCACCCTTTAGACAAATAAAATACAGACAGGTTCAGGACAAATTAGGAAAAAAAAAACAAACATCCAAATAAGCATATATAAGTATAAGATTATACAGGTTCAAGGATTTCTTTGATGAACATAAACATTCCATTTTTCCAATATTTTTTTTTTACATGTGTCAGTTGTGAGTCTTAATGAGAAGGTCAGCCTTTCCATTTCATAAATTTCATTCAAAACGTGTCCAGTCCGTAAGTGTTGGGGGATCCTGCACATCTATTTTCAAGTTATGATATCGGTCAGATTTTCTCATCTCGTGTGTTAGGTTACCCAATTAATTCACGATAAAATCAAATCCCTATCATATTTTTGATTTCCTTTATCACCAATGACCAGTGGGGTACAATCTTAGCACAGTCCCAAAAAAATGTGAAAGTGCCCTGCATTCACAAAGCCACAATTCCTCCAACAGTGGGCTTTGGTTGGATTCTTACTCTGTTTACTTTTGACATAAGGTGTAACAAAAAACCTGCAATGTTTTCCATATAAATTCCCTCCACTGACCTGAACAAGAAGTAGTCATTACAGTTTTACACATATTTGACCACTCATCTGCAGATATTACTTCAGCTTCTTTTTCCCATATTACTTTAATATATGTTGTAGAAAGGTTCTTCTGTTTTTGTAAACATAGGTAAACTCTTGATATTTGTTTAATATAATTTTCTTTACATGAATCAATAAGAATTTTAACCAGACCAATGTCCTTCTCCTCTGCTAATTTAGCATGTTTGTCAAAATAGTGTCTTATCTGAAGGTATCTAAACAAATCATGTTTTCTCGAATCGTATGTTTCTGACAGTTGTTGGTAACTTTTAAGAATATTTCCTTTATGAAATATTCCAATAACCAGTGATAGCCTTTTATGACCACCATTTCCATCCATAATCTGTTTTAGCAGGTAAAAAGTCTCTATCAAAGGCTGGCCATCATAAGAATCTGGCATTCCTCTCAGTATTTTAGTTTTTCAGTATTTTATACCATATGTCTAGTGGTACTATTATCCATGTAGGCAACTAATGAGTCTAAATGTTTTTTAATAAGAGGCGGATCTCCAAGCATCGACTGGATAGGTGTCACAAAAAAGATTGATCCATCTCTTTCCATTTAGCCTCACATCCTGAATCACACCAACCTATCAGCACCTGCACCACTCTATAGTAATTCTCTAAGCAGGGTAAAACAAGCCCTCCCTCCTCTTTTTGTAATTGTAAAGTCTGAAATCTTATTCTTGGTTTTTGCTTTCCTCAAATGAAATTTGAGATAGTTCTGTTCCAGTCATTAAATTGCTTAGAGGGTACGTGTATTGGGAGTGCCGGAAATAGATAAAGTAGCCTTGGCAGAAAGTTCATTTTTACTGTCGATCCAATTGTGCTTATTCACTGGCAACGGAGACCAACGTTGTAGGTCAGACTTAATCTCTGAAGTCAGTGGGGTCTCTTAAATGCTTTTAATCCTAGAACGCTCTATAAATTCTTTTTAATCTTATATGCATTATGTGTTTATTGTTCTTTGTATAGATTAAATTAGACTTTATCTGAACTGTGTCTGGAGTCTAACACTACATTGATATTTCTATAGTCTTGACTGCTTTTTTCCTGACAGATGATATTGAGCAGACATCCTAGATAAAAGTTTGAGAGAAAAAAATGTGCTTTTATTTTTGCGATAAAACGTACACAAGTAGTCGAGTCCAAAGCAAAACACTGATAAAACTGATATTTGCCTTGGTTTTTTTAATGAAATATTCTGTTCTTATCAGTAGCTGTGACTGGAAGACATTGCTTTGATTAAATATGCACACCCAGGGCTCTGAATGAATTCATTGTTGAGGGATTCAAATGTTTAACTGCAGAATTTGTTTTTTTCTTCAGATTTTGTCGACACCTTTTTATGAAGCAGTTGCAGTGTAGCAGTTTTTTGTAATATGCGACACCTCAGTCATCAATCATTAACTGGTATTTGTGGTGATCACAGCTTGCTAGTTGTGAGTCCTCCCAGATCTCCTGAAGGCTAAAGCTGCAGTACAGTCGCTCATTCTGCCTCTCATACACTTCTACTGAGCCAGAGGACTGTCTGAGCGCTTTTCAGACAGCCACCCTTGAAAAAATAAAATGTCACGCACAAAAAACCATGTTGAAATGAGTGGAATAATTACTCTCAAGCATAGTCATAACCTGCATGCTGGTAAATGTCCTTGAGGAAAATTGCTGCAGCCTTTTCTTCCGGTTTCTTTTCAGTGAGGTTTTTCAGTCTAACTGATGCTATGCCAGTTAGTTTTTCTTTCTTTACTGCAGCCTGAGGTACATACATGGATGAATCTATGTTTTCTCTTTGCGCATCCTGTTCATATTCTTACCCTTTGTTCATTTTCTCTTCCAGGTATTAATCATGGCCCAGTGATAGCAGGGGTGATTGGTGCGAGGAAACCTCAGTACGACATCTGGGGCAACACAGTCAACGTTGCCAGTAGGATGGAGAGCACCGGGGAGCTCGGAAAGATCCAGGTACTTGGCACAGAGGAGAACCGGCACAATTCCCAGAATTCAATTTAACAGTTCCTCACCTCATGTGACTAAGACCGGACAAGGAAAAAGAACAGCGGGAGAGGCGAGAATTTAGACCATAAAGCTAAATGTTCTGCTTTCATGTGGATTCCCTCCTGTCTGGGAAGAGAGTTGGGTTAAAGGGTGTTACAGTGCAGAATAAATGAAGCTTTAAAACACTGCAAAGCAGCCTTCAGACATATTTGCAGCTTAAAATCACCTCTGTTGTCAGAAAATCATGGCATTGCCACTTGGCAGCTTCAGTATAAACTTTTATCAATAACTACAGCCGTGTTGGTGCCAACACAATAAAACAGGTCTGCTTGTTGCACAATACTTGGTTCTTTCCATTGTTCTTCTTTGGTAAAATCATTTATAGTTTATTTATTGTCACAGAGGCAGCGTCATACTATCACAGAGCACTTAAGACTGCAGTAAATTTTACGTCTTCTCCAACAAGTGAAAACTTTGACAGAAATGAGCGGTCTACAGTTAGAGAAATACATGAATACATTTATATTTAGCCCATTCACTAACCAGCTGTACATGTTTAACACTCTAGCAGCAAAACTACTGGTTGAGTTCATACCAGATTGGGTTTATAGATTGCTAGTGACCCAAAATAGATGTGATTACATTTTGGGAGAAGTAGGTCAAAGTTAAAGTTTTAATGAATTTTTAAAATCTTTTTTTTCCCCCCCACTTATAATGGGTGGAATTTCAAATGTCTATGAAAACATCAATTTAGTTTCAGTTTACTTCAAACTTGGCACATATATAGAGGCAACTGATATGCAGACATCAGCACATGCATAAACATGATGACATCAGCTCGATCGATGCTAGAATAAGCTACAATACGTGCGAGGGGCGGGGTTTGTTGTGCCTGGAAGCACTTGTTAGGATTAAAATCACCAATCAATACTTATTCTTTAAAAATGTGTTTAAGAATTAGGGTTGTTGTGATGTACACAACATTAAAGACTAAAAAAACACCCACAGGAATAGGATGTTAAAGGAGTGGTTTTTCCAGTACATCTTTGTGACAGAAGTAAAAACTAATCAGCTTTTACACTCTTATACTCTGCACAGCTTGGGTGCAGTCGTGTCCACTGGGTAATATCAGACTTCCTGACTGTAATGAAGTAATTGCTCACAAATACAATCACTCCTGTCTAGATTTCTTGAGTTTGTTTTAAGATGCTGTGCCTCTTAAGGGGAGAAAGCAGACACTGGAAAAAAACCTAAATATTTGCTTGATGTTGTGTGGTTACCTCCAGGTTACAGAGGAAACATCGGGCGTTCTGCAGAAGCTGGGCTACTCGTGCGAATGTCGAGGACTAATCAATGTGAAGGGGAAAGGGGAGCTGATGACCTTCTTTGTGTGTACTGACATGAGCAAGCAGCAAGGTATGGGGCTGAGCTGAGGCCAGGTGGACTCGGCCAGCGGGACCGGCTGCTGACTCATGTACTGAAGTCCAGAGTTTACACCCCTACACACCGCAAGTGTTGAGACAGCTGAATCTAATCCAGCTGTGTCCCCGTCATGTTGCTGAATGAAATTACTGAGGATTTGCCTCCTCGATGTCACATGGACATCGTGCTTAAAGCTCTCCACCTGGGACCTGCTGCACTGATCCGACACATTTGTGCTGGAGACGGTCAGTACGTACTCATCCTTTTCTATTCAAACACTCTTATGTCCAGTGATGAGTCACTTTTGTACTTTTCTGTCTTTAATGTAGATGTTGTGATAGGAACATGTGTATCGTACTAATGCCAAATGCAGTGTGACATTTTTGAAGACCTTCTTTGGGACTTTAAAAAAACAAAAACAATGGATTCTGTTTGGATCTTACTTTGAAACCTGTATGCTTTTCTGTTTGGATACTTGGCTCTATTACTGTGTAATGAGCAAGACATGTGATGTCAGGCAATTTGGCAGAGCTCTTTTGATAAAATGTTGCCAGAAAAATACATTTTCCTTTGTAAAAACCATAACATAGTCACAGTTGCTTTGTGGCCAAGTTGCAGTTCTTTAACTCCTTAATTACCTATTATTCTGCCACCTCTGACTAACATTAGAGCCTGGCATTAACCATTTGGATGTGCATATTTTGCAGATTCTTGCTGTGCAGCTTGGCCAGAGTAACGGTTTAATATTTTATAAACAATATATGACAAGGTATCTGCTACATCTAATTGAGGAAATCCACATGCTGTATGTATTCCACCTGTTGGCTCTAGTGTCCTGTGATCTAATAACCTGGCTGCAGTGAATGTTTCTGGTTCCAGCTCAAATGTTGACCTGAACTGCTTTGTGTGCCTCTGAAAACCTGGTCTGTCTCATGGCCTTATATTTCAACTTCATCATGTTTAGAATTGTTGTTACATAATGTACTGGCCTTTACGTGAACAAATGTGACATTGAATTTTGTACAGTAACAGAATGTATTAAATGTTTTGCTAAGCCCTTCCCTTGTCATACTTCACAATACACATCTGTATAAAAAAAAAAGTTTATTGACTGAAATGCATACAAATGTAACACAAAAAGCAACTTTCATACAAAACTTAAGTTAGTGGTGGAGGTGGAGGGTGGACTATAAGTTTATGGTGGTGACTGTCAGTGCATCCTGACTGGACGACGGGGTCTCCATGGGTTCAGCCATTTCCTGCACTGAAAACACAGTAGCAACATGGGGATTATGACTATACGGTGACGTAGACTAATCACCTGCAGAACCAGCCTCGACATACTAAAAAATTCTCAAGACTATATAATAACTTTATACATCAGTTGTCCTTCAGTGTCCAGATGCATCATGGGACAGTTCTTGACAATCTTTTTTTTTTTTTTTTTTAAATCTGAATGTGGCTGCTGAATCTAAAGCCAAGTAGGCCTGATATAAGATTAGATTATGTGAGGAAGGCAGATTAATCCACATGTTGCCAAGACGTGCAGGTACAAAATAAAGGGACCGTGTATGATTCACCAGTTTAAAGTATTTAAACATCACAAGTGCGCGTTTATGCTTAAAGAACTTGACTCACGAAACTGGATGAGATGTTTTTACTGTTCATACTTCTAATGTAATACTTAAAGGGTGCGTAGATGTGAGGGTGTGTTTTACCTGTAGTGAGGTCTATGAGGGGCTCGGAGGGTTCCGGAGGTCCTGCGATACCCATGGCCTTCCTGATGCCGTACAGGCTGCTGACGTCACATGGAGCCACTTGACCGGTCAACTGAGCCAAGTTCCCAGTGACCTTTTCAGCTGCAGACAAAGGGTGAGTCAAGAACAGAATCGCACTGTTAAACCCTTAATATTTTAGGAGCAGTAAAAGAAATACTAATACGAACGTTCCAAAAGCATTTGAAAGTGTCACTGAGGAGGAGGTCGATGCGTAGAATTTGATCATTTAGTGAGTTATACAGCTTTTAACAATGCTAAATCTCACTTTGTATGCTAAAAACATGCATGAAAATGACCAAAACTTCTGTTACAGTGTTTACATTTTGGAGAGATGGAAAAGTAAATGAAACGGAACATGAACTAAAAGTAATTAAGCTCATTCATTTGTGCATTCATAAAAGAACCAAACAGGAAACAGTTTTTCTTTATAATCCCATTAAGAATAACAGGAGCTGGTTCACTAACATTGTTTCTCAACCTTTCAGCTCAATACTTTTCTTTTTTCCTTCACTACTAACAGTTCGTACACATTTTTCACGATCAAACTCATGCACTTTTAAGGGTCATTTTCAAATTTCTCCAGCCCAGCACCTTATCACTGGGGTAAAATACGTATCTGCAGGAATATACATACTCGTCATATTTTTTTTCACTTTTTATGACGATGATGTATGTTGTATCATGCTATAAAAATTTAAAATTAGCAAAACGTTTAGAAATTAAAAGAGAACACAGTTTTATCCAGAAAAAGGGAAACCACTTGGCACTCTTCAGTCACACTCGCACCGATTAAGATAAAAATGTACATGGAGTCGACCTGAGAACACCCACGAGTGATATTTTGCTTTTTTTAAATGGAATTATGCATTTTAAAACATTTCCCTGTGGTCTTCATAAACTGTAAATGCAATGCTTGGGTCTGAATTCTTCATTAATTCAACTCCACAGGTCCATCTTCAACCCTGTTTCTGAGTAGTGACACCAGAAAGGTTGTTTTGAGCGCTGGCCCTTTAAATGCAAAAGAGCCACTTCAGGCCCCGCCCACTCCAGGTTTTTGGCTGTGCTGCTCTGTCCCGTTCAGCCAACAACTGTACATTTGAGGTAATCGGCTCAAAGTTTGGACATATTTTCAGTATGGACTACAACCACTGCTGCTGACAATTATGTCGAACTGCAGAAATGTTCGTTGGAAGTCTTGACCTTCTATGTGCAAATGTTGTGCGTAACTCGTTACAGACGCAACAAGTTAAGAAGGAATTGAAACTGGTTGTAGAAATCCATTCGATTTTTGCCAAAGTGAGCATAAAGATAGCTTTGCAGCACCTGGAGGGTTCAAATTCAAACTGTATGAACTATTAGGGTCCAAATACACAAATAAATGAACCACAGAATAACAAAAGTGGGGTTAGATAAATATGACCCCTTGAAGTAGCTTTGGCTATAATTACAAGCACTTAAAACTAAAATTCAAGCACTATTCAGACCTTGAAAACACAACATTAAAATTCACACACTTTCAAAGATTTCAAGCGCCTGTTCTAATTACATGCACTTACTGCTTCTCTCAATGGATCGACTCCTAATATTTACAGAAAAGTGTAAAAGTCACACTTTCACTAATTGCTAAAAACTGGTTAAAATTTGGGAGACATTTGAACAGAAGCCTGACTAGGGTTTCTTTCCGAAGCCCAGAGCCAAATCTGTGCAGGACGAAGAGGTAAATGGAGTCTTGTTTGAGGTCTACAGCTGGAGCGTGGTGGGGGTTGGGGAGGGAGGGGGTGGGACAAAGCGGTCATGCAGCGAGCGGCTCCTACCCAGCTCCAGCTCCTTGGCGGTCGGGGCCAGCAGGCAGATCATGTTAGGTGGCTGCTTGGTGCTCAGGCGCTCCCTCTGTGCTTCCTGTAAGTCGTGCAGGAGCTTTGTAGTCTCGTCCAGTTTCTGCTGGAAGTGGCGGGCGTCTGTGACGGAGGGGGAGAGAGGAGAGCGCCAACGCATTAACACACTGGGTCGTCTCCTTCCTCTTAGTTCCTCCTGTTACCTTGTGGTTCCTCCTCACGTCTTTGGTTGCATCACTGAGCACAAAACCTTCATTCTTCCTCGACGCCGCTGAGTCGTACGGGTTAACATCACAGAGCAAATGAGGGGAGGTTTGAAAGACTTTAGGGGATAAATAATAGGATGTTGAATGAAGGACTGAACGGCTCCTATCACCACTTCAGATGAGGCCTGTGTTTTAACAACACAAACAGCCTTTAGAGCAGAATTAGAGAATGACTTTGTTCAAACAGAAACCAGATTTAGAAAACAGTCCTGCTCTGTCTGATCTATTCCAGTTACAGCTCCTCCGCTGCCAACATTCACTGGTTTTTGGCTTTTTTTTTTTTCATATTCCACATCATTGTAAACATGTCTTTTAGAAACTTAAATTGGGTACTTTTGAAGGATTTTCCCACTTTTAAAAATAAAATAAATAAAAATAAGTGTCAAGTTGTACTTCAACTAAAAGTAAATCATAACTAAACATGACAGCCTCCCTTCATTTCACAAATTAAAAAAAAAAAAAAAGTACATCTAGTAACACTCCTACAGATGTTTGAGTCTCGTTTAATAGCACCAATTTCTCAGCTTGACAATTCATATACAGTAGTGGAAAAAAGTTTTAGGACTTACAATTTTACATAATCTCAAATATTATCAGGAAATATTTGTCTAAAAATCTTTTTTGTGTTTCAAAAGGAGTGGCTGCATCAGACAGACACAAACAAGCAATTATTTTGGGTTACTGTTAACAAGAAAAAACAAAAAAAACCAAAATTCTTGACCTTGATGGAACAGAGCATGTGCAGAAGGGATCATGTGGGTTTGGAGAATGGAACGATGCTTGGCAGAGTTCAATGATTTAAGTGGGATTCTTAATCCAATGTTTCACAAATGCACGGGGTGAACAAAAACTTCTTTCCACCCCTGTATTTGATGAATATCAGACAAATACGTGATAGAAATTTATATAGTCATTATACATTGAGATACAATATCATAGTCAAGGTTATTTCTGAACATGGGATCTTAATAACTGATGGATTTATTAAACATAATGTGCCCACACTTGAAAACCAGGCCAAAGTTTTTGCACATGGATGGACAGACGGATGAATGGATGAATGACAAACTGATGACAATACCCTGTGGTGAGGGCTGAGGGTAAAAATGGGACCAATGTCCCTGTATCTCACCGGCATATTCTATCAAGAATCAATAACTTGAATTTGTGAGGTTGTCAGGTTCGGTCTCTATGTTAGAGTCCTGTGGAACTGATGCAGGAGATCAGTCTCAGAATAGAAGTGGGTGGTACTTTCACCAGAGGAGAACTCAACTAATTAAATGGAAGTCCATATATGACTTACTGTCAGTGCTCCATAGTAATTATATTGATATCTGTGACCATTTCTATATTATAAGCCTTCTAAATATGGACTAGTATAAGTAAACGCACATTTGTGATATTTCAAACATTTGTCCAAAAATCAAAATTTCTCAAAACTGAACAAACTTTGCAGACATTGTACCAAAGAAGCTACATATAAAATTTAAAATGAATCCAACCTGAAATTTAATCAGAAGATGTTGGAAGAAATTGCTAACAGAGGCAACGACGAAGACGCTGGACGCAGCGCCTTCACAACAGCTCATGGCTCACTGGCCGGTGAGATAAACAGAAATACTGACTATTTGATGGAATGAATGTACAATGAATGAAGTTTTACCCTCAGAGAGCTCCTCGTCCATCAGAGGGTCCAGTCTGCTGCTGCTGGATGCTTCAGGTTCCGCTACCTAACAGACGACAGGAAATGATGTAACTGGTCACGTCAGAAAACTAACACTTCACACCAGACAAAGGATCATCCTCCTGAAGCCTCTTTAGCCGCGCTGCGTCTGCGCTCCGCTAAAATCAAACAGAACCAAAAGCTGCAACACCTGAGCAGGGGATGAGAGTAAAGTGGAGAGCAGCCAAAAACAGCAAACAGGCAGCACAGAGGGCCGCTGTGTGGCTGACGCAGGGGCCCGCACTTTGGTTTCCTCTGCTGCTCTGAGGAGCGATTGAGCCTCGCAGCCAGCGGGCACCGAAAGAAAACACAGGCCTCTCCAAAGTCCCCGACAGCGGACTCCAATGAGGAACGCCGCTGTGTTTTGCAGGGAAATGTTCTTTCCATGGGTGGATGGTTCACAGTGAAAGGCAGACCCCTGCTCTGTTGACACAGCTGGTCCACGCACAACGCATCTGCAAAGGCCATCTATAACAGCAAAACAAAACCAAATATCTGCACATCCAGGGTAATGCAAGATGGTGTACTTTACACCAAACAGCAGGAGCTTCTTTTCCAAACATCGCACAAAGCAGTGATCAGGGTGAGGAGCTCAGGTTTTGGGTTACATAGCGGGTCCTGCTGCACTGTGGGATACACAATATACTGCACTGTTTATCAGCGAGGACAGACATCTGAGACCCAGATCCACATATGGTACATGTCTCACCTCCATGGCGCCCTTGTACTCTGCTGTGTTCATTGGCTCATCCACCTGCTGAAAAAGCAAAGGTGCATTTAGACTCCTGTCCTGTGCTGAGGTGACAATTAACCTGGATCAGCTGATATGCACAGGGATGGGAGTCAAGAACCATTTTCAGTTGAATAGCAGTTCTACAGTCACGCAAAAAATTACTTGACCATCAAAAACAATGGTTATTTAATCCAGTACTAACTCTTGTGTGTATCACCTGACTAAAACAGAGAAAAGAAAACATAGAATGAATAAAAGCACTGTTTGTCAGTACAATGACATAGATATTGATGTAAGAACTGAAGTGATTTTGGGTATTATCAAGAAAACATGGAAAACGGATAGATATCAGCTCTGAAATGAAACTACTATGAGCTATTTTTGTTGGTATC
>JAPQRP010000019.1:43509144-43522173 GCA_037367295.1 Apogon hyalosoma
TCCACCCCGTACTCCTGGAGCACCCCCCACAGGATGCCTCTGGGGACACGGTCGTAAGCCTTCTCCAAATCCACAAAGCACATGTGGACTGGATGGGCACAGCACTGAACGATTGATCAAATTATGAAGTTGTTTATGAAGAAAATATGCACATTTGTGCGTTTCTTTCGTCACACTGCTGCACTTTTTTGCTCCGTTTACCTCCATCTTGCTGATTATTCGAACAGAATGATGGGAGATTTCTCATACCCCTCCATTTGTAGTGTGGTCCTGAAACATCTCCGTATCGAGGGCCAAACAGACCTCCCCCTTAGCCCTTCCCCTCTGACTCATCAGGAATTAGGACACCCCTACCTCTTCACAAAATGGAGGAGTAGGGGTAAAGGGTGAATTGGGATTTGGCCATAGAACACCTGATGTTGTGCACAGAGTATATAGCATTTACATAGTTTGCAACTCCTGTCCCTGGTTGGGCTTTTCAACAGAGAAATACATTAACAGTATAAACAACAATAACATAAAAACAGTATACCAATAGTACAAGTAAACTTTTTTAAAAGTGTGATAATGTCCTCCTCAGTACATAAAACAATGCACGTGGACTTTTTTGGAGGAAGAAGACATCTAGTGACCAGATGATACAATTTATCATTTTATAAATATTTACAAATTGAGAGGCTAAAATTCTCCAGAAGGATGGAGAATTTTCATTTTAGTAAGATCTTTTTTTCTGTGGAAAAAGTCAAAACATTGTTCAATGCAGAGTATTAACCGTCTTTACATCTAACATCCTGGATAAAACAGTAAAGTCCGTGCACCTTTTTCTTTCCTTTGTCATCTTCCGGAGACCCAAAGCTCCTCTCTTTGTCCTTCTTCTTTTTCTTCTTCTTATCCTTGGGTTTTTCATAATCCATTGACTGCTCGTCGTAAAACGTGTCCAGACTCGAACTACCGGTTGTTACTTCGTTTCCAGATACTTTCAACACCAGTTTCAGTGGTCTCTCCCCATATTCTGCAGAAAACAACGATAATATTGACCACCGAATACTGAAATAACAAGGGGAGGTTATATCTGTGTTTTGCCGAATTTCCAAAGTAATTAAAAGATATACAGACTCAAGAAAATAAACAACAATAGATATTTAAGCGACCGGTGACAAAAATAACATTAATCAGCTAATACGAAACAAGCAAGTGTTGCAATAACCCTGCTTCCCTCCAGTAAAGACGCCCACATACACTGTAAAGAGAAATCGTCGTCTTTACTGTATCACAATGAGAGAATGACGCGGTAAATAAGCAAACAGTTGTTGATCAATCGGTGTATTAGCAGCTCTCAATCCGCTAGCTAACCTAATGAGCTAAGACCATGGCGGTGCTGACGATACTAACAAACGCCAAACAAGGGTTTTCTTTCCAGCACAGTTAAAAACCCTTCAAATACATTAAGTGGATACGTGCTTGAAAATATTGCAAGTAATTTACCTTCATATCCGTGTTTTTCAGACTTGTGCTTTTTGTGTTTCTTCCCCATTGTTTGTAATTTGACCGGCTGGTTGATATACGTTCTCCAGGCGGAAACACTGCACGGAGAGGACAGAGCCGTCGGTGCTATAGCGCCACCTAAAGCCCTGGCGGTGGTACTGCAGGGCGACACAGCCGCTTCTTTCACCAGTAGATGGCAAAAGAAGTTTAGGAATTAACTTTAACGTTAAACTAAGTTCTGGAAACGTTTATTTCAGTGATTTTTGTCCGTTTTTTTTCATACTGCATTAAAGCATCAACTACTGGTGAATTATCGGAAGCAGGAGGATATTTCTAAACTAATCTTTCTGCCCAACACTATGAATATCTGAGAGTCTCATGGATTGTACGTACTTTTACTGAAATACTGTACTTTACTACAAATTTGAAGTACTTGAGTCAGCCTATTTACAGTTTGTGTGATTCGATTATTATACTGTATGAAAATATTATATCATATTCGTCTGAAACTTGACAAATTTTTACATGTCCTTTTTATGTACTGTGTTGTTTGCACTATTTTGTTTTTGGTGTTCTACTTTTAAAGTTTTTTTGTTTTTTTTTTTCAATTTATACATATGCCATTCGGTGGACAGCAAATTATGAATTTCATTGTACAGGGGACACGTTTCGTCACTGTGCACATGACAATAAAATCCTTCGAATCTTGTCGTATCGTCCTGTCTAGTGAAACCAAGTGTCACATGATGTCTCAATTTTGTTTGATAAAATGAAAGATGCAGAGGTTACATTCTTTGAAATGACTGAATGAGTTGGAAAATAATTTATTGCAAAGCTCAAAACATACCAGTTTTTCTGAGCTAATTGAAAGGTGACTTTTTTTAGAGATGTTTTTGACAGAATGGAAACATATGTTTAGTACGTAAAGTTAAAATTAGCTCAAAGTCAAGTCTCTGCAGCATAAAAATGTAAAACATCACACAGACAGACATAAAACACAGATAGATATAGAATAATAAACCACAACAAGGATCAATGATTACTTAATTTTCATACATACTTAAGCCTATATTATTCTGCTATTAAATTCTGCTTTTAATACAGACTTTTTACACACTGTGGTGTCAGTACTTCCACCCGAGTCAAGGAACTGCCTTCTTCCACTGCTGACAATAATAAAATTCAGGAAACCACATTTAAACTGGTCCAAGCAGCTTCAATTTCAGTCTCCCAAAAAACAAGATGCTCACAAAAAGTATGAAACTGCATCACAAAAGATGAGGGATCATAAGGAAGCTCAGAGCACATGCACACAAGATCAATGACTGAAAACTTCTTTGATATTTGGACTATGTGCATTTCCACCAGCTGACATTAGATCGGATGGATAAAGGAGCCTTTTTGCATTCCTTCACACATTAGTTAGCTTAATCTAGTTGAATAAACCAGACTCTAAAAGGGACACATTTGACACATATCTGAGCTTTGTAGGACACTGCAGTCTGGGGCTTTTTTGCCTTGCAGAGCTGTTATGCTCTGTTAAATCAGCACATATTGTACTGGCTGATGAATGACAGATGTTTTATTCATGGAGGAAAAGATGTACATTCTTTGAAGCACATTCCAGGTTTTCAGAAGAGGGCAAAGGCCGGGGGTAGAAGGTCTGCGAGGAATGAAGACTGGCCGAAGCCACTGTTTCAGCCATCGCTGCCTTCAGATAAAGAGGTGATTCTCCGCTGATGATGAATTCTTCTGTCTGAGGAAACCCATCCCCATGTCAGTCCAAGATTAAGTCACTTTTTAACCCTGTTTTGAGCCCCTCCAGCTTCTGAGGGGGGAAAGTTGACTGTTAGGAATGTTGAGGAGTTACTGGATGGGCAACAACCTTTTCTGTGATTGTTTCACATGCTTTAAAAAGATCTTGATTCAGATTAATTTCTTGAACCAGGATTCAATGGTGGAAGAGAATTTCAGATCCATGAATACTAATATTAGACTGTAAACTACTCCACTGCAAGTAGAAGTACATATATTTTAAAGCTTTGACAGAAGAAACAATAATAACAACAACAAATCTCACAAGATCAAATATACAACATTTTTACTTGCACACTTAAATGACAAAGGATGATTACAACAGCTGATTAACTTAGATTCATACAGTGGTTGAATTACAGATGAGAGGTGTTGGTTCCAGGGTCTGAGGAGGTGAAGGGCAGGATATGTTGGTTCATCTTTTCTCAGTCCCATAGAGGCCATGGGATCCGTCAGCCTCATTCCAGCTGCAGAGCTGCACATGCAGTGGAAGTCCACAGTTTAAAAGGAGATCAGTTTCACCAAACAGGACTAACAAATGGCAGATGTCATGAAATTCATTATCCTCTGTCACAACAGCTCAAGACGCTAAAGACGACCCAGAGATTGTTTCCACATGAAAGCATCATCCCAGCAGAACCATGGGAAACCGCGGTCTGGTCTGGAAGCTGGATGGAACATGGATGTTTCGTCTCTCCACATGTACACTACACCCAAGTCACCCAAGTTCATTGTTTTTTGTTTTTTTTTTAAAAAATCAATTCAACAATTTCTGTAAAGCCCTGTGAGGTGACTTTGTTGTGATATTGGGCTCTGTAAATAAAATTGAATTAAATTAAACTGAACAAGAACAGAACCAAACAGACTTTATTTATGTTCTGAACAGTCGAACCAGATGCTCATGTTAGTCTTTTTTCAGTGACTGAAACAATCAAGTTGGAGTTTTTAAATGTAACATTAATTTGTGTTGTAAATTGTAGATTGTGTACCAATCTCACACAGCACTCATAAATCCCACTATTGTGCTGTCGTCTTCTTTTACTTTCACATGAAAAAATTTATTAAAAACACACCATGGTTTTATTTCGCTACAACCCTCAGTTCATAAACAGTAAAACGTTTTGTGCCTAGTCATGAATATTAATGTCATCTTTGTTTGAGTTTTGTAGCTTTGACATTTATCATAATGTTTCCTGCACTGCTTGAAATCTTTGATTATAAAACTGTATCACTAAGCTACTCTGGGTAATTACATCAAACTTAATGCCTAAAAGAAATGCAAATTATTAAGTTCCTCTCATACGGCTGGATCTAAGAATATGTCATAAAGTTGTGTAGTTTGGTCATAGAAATATATTCTTTTCTCTGGAAGTTGTCAGAGTGCTGCTCAGATATGATAGATGAAATATTTGGGGTCATTACAACTGTCAACGCAGAACTGGTTTGAAGATGTAACCAGCCATCACAAGTAAGTCAGACAGAAACATCAAAGAGGAGAAGCCAATCATTCTGCCTCAGTGTTTTTCTCCCGCCTGCCAGTCTGTCATGGCAGCATCTTTGAGCATCAATCACTCATCGTCGTCAAAGCCTTATGTGTATGGTGACTCTATTTTTATCTGCAACCAAAACACTTTTTCTGGGTTGCTTTGATTATCAATTTTACAGCTCGCCATCATTTCCGTGATGTTCCAGTCCTGTGGTCCTCAGCCATCCCACCCAGGTTTGTGGATGAAGGTGATACAGGCTGTGAAAAGGCTTCAAAGGCGTCTAAAGTGGTCACGACAACTTGAGGGAAGATTATTAAAGTCAGATAAAGCTGAATGAAATGTCTGGCATTTGATCAGCTGTTACTGGACGCTCCAAAGTTCCACTTTCACAACCAGGCCGAGATGGCTTCATGACACAGTAGTGGGCTAAAAGGCTGTTATTTTGAAGTCACATCTCTTATTAGCATCTGCTGCCTTCTATTATTAGCCCCAGTCTCCTCTGATCCAATTACTCTAATGTATATTTCATTGGGCTTGTTTAATGTTTTTGTAGTTTAACGTCACTCTCTGCTTTAAGGTGCTTAATGTATTATTCTGTTTTTAAAAACTCCATTATAATAGAGTTTTTTTTTTTTTGTTTTTTTTAAGGAAGCAGTGTGATGTGTGACTCTACAGGGAATGCTTGTTGGGGGCTGTCTGCATGTCTTTTCATGCAGCACACACACTAAAATACTTACATGCATCATAAATTTGCAAGTACATTTGTGTGTGTGTGAGTAGTGTGCATGTGTGTGTATTTGTGCTGCCAGGAGGTTTTCCAGAGTTGTAAAATAACAGCCACAGCTCAGCCTTGGCCAGATATGCGGCTTGATGCTGGCAAGCAGTCTGCACTGACCTTCTGTATCTCATCATACAGTGGCCATTTACGAGCAGAATAAATCAAAGATAACAAGTCCGCTCTCTTCATGAGTCTTTAAGAGTTAAGTGTGACATGTATTTAAAATAAGAGCGATCACAGCGGTACACATACGCTGTTTTAATTAGTCTAATGCTATGATGACCGCCCCTTTAGTGTAATGCATGTGTTAAAAGAGGTTGAAGAACACAAGAAGAATAACCCTGCATAGGTTCATACTAGGTCCTTAAAAATCCCTCATTGTAGTTGTGAAGCGGGGTACTTACTGCTGATTAAGGCTTGGGTGTGAGTTTGGAAAATGGGCATGCATCAACTTACATTTCTCCACTGGCATCTGCAATATGGGAAACCTCTGTGCTGATACCCTACAAATAGATTTATGGAGAGGTTGTCATGGTGTTGAATAGCTGGCAAATTATCGCACCTCTGGAGAATTCTCAGTGGGTTTGGGATGTGTGTTTTGGTGAGCTTGCCAGTTATGAAAGTGAGAACCTTTGTAACTCACCACCATGATTATTATTTTTTATTTATTTATCTCACTCTTTTCTTCTGAAGTATGCCTTCTTCAGCCCACAGTCAAACACAAGAATAGACAACATTTTTATATGATGTGAGGCAGATGTTTTTGTCTGGAAACCTCCTGAAGTGAAAGGGAACGTCATAAAATTACACAAACTATGCAAAATAAATTGCCGTCATTGGCATTATTTCAGATATAGCACATTTTCACCCTGTGGAGACAAAGTGCTGCAGTAGGAAACAAATGTGTAATTTGGCGTCTTTAGCATCAGATTAGAAATGCCAGTCCAAGCCTTTGGGCATAGGAAGTATTTGACAGCCTAATGTGCTTTTATTTCCTGTAGTGGCTGACAAGGTTTGGCGATAAGGCTTACATTAATCACACACAAATCAGGGTCAGATTTTGGCTACTTCTTGCCAGTCAGTTAGGGCAAAGTGCCGGCGTTTTTCAGTTGTCTTACCCTTTTCCCTGTAGCCTGACTGGAGTAAAACTGACAAAACCAAAACGCTGTAAGACCTTGACAGCCAGTATTCATGGGTGGCACTGGTTCCTTGGAAGGGACCCAACAGAAATGGATATCATGGGCAGCCAGTGCTCACTGCTTTAACCTCTGAACCCACAAGGGAACTGACAGCGTGGCGGCATTCATGCGCTATGTGTCTGTAAAATATCAGCAGCCCGTCAGTCAGCCTTAACTAGTTGCTTTATTTAATTCTACACACAGATTACTTTGCCATAAAACCAGCCACATACTTTCTCTGTCTTGTCTACCTCCTGCTGCCCCCCGTCTAAGTTAAAATGACTGTTTACTGATCCTAATGAGCTGAGAAAGAATGCAAAAAGGCATAGAGAAGTGTGACTGCTTGCTAGTGCTGGGCTAGATTTAAGCTTCAGACTCTTGTCCTTTGGGTTTTGCAGTCTGTGAGTCCCTCGGGTACTATGAGGACCCTTGCGCTGGAGCCATTAGGGGCCCTGTGTGGAGACTGCCTTTACTGTAATGGGACCTGCTAATAACAGCGGAGACCTGTACACCTCTTGTACCAGAGGATTACACCTTTTTGGGGCAGCAGATTCTAGATTACCATCAAGAAGTTTTCTCTTTTACTTTGATAGTCTTTGAAGGGAGCAGTCATGTGCACTGAATATGTGTTTTTCTTTTGATTGGATGAATAAGATCAACAAAGAATGTATACTTAACTTAAGGAAAGTCTCATTTTTGGAGACATGGGATTCAAGTGCTCAAAGGGACATACCCATAAACACATGTGTTTTGAGTGATGAAAGAGTTGTGTTTGGAGAAATGGTTTGTACAAATAATGCACAGCTATCCCCATGTTATCCGATACTGTCTGTCTGCGCTTTTAGGGCATATGAAGTTTGTTTGTTCAGTGACATCGTTTATTTGACTTTGTAAGGCCCCTGCCACTCATTAACACCATTCACAGTTTCAGGTTACGGGCTTGATCTCTGAAGGTCAAGTTCAGTCACAACACAGATCTTAAAAAGTGTGAATGTACTCAGAAAGTGCTTTTACTTCAGCTTTTTTTTCTCTCAGACTTATCTCAAGAATAATATTTGAACTACAGCATGCATTTACAGCATACACATGCTTCCGCCACATGATATCAGCACTTTGGAATGAATTTACAGAGATAAATAAGGGATCCATAGACTAGGGGGAGCATTTAAAGCCCTGTATATCCTGCAGTAAATCCCTTGTAGATTGTTGCTCCCGCACATTTTAGGTTCCTCTTCAAAGGCACAGTGCTTTACCAGCACGAGAGCAGCACGAGACAGGGCCAGGGGCTTCCCTTATAGCTCCGTGTCTGTCTCTTCCTTTATCGTCTCACCAGCATACCAAGAACGGCTGCAGAGGTCCGTTTTCAACCCACTTCCTGCGCAGGATCCAAGGCTGTGCTTTTATGTATGAAGACCGTCTAGGGAAAAATAAGGGAGCAACAGAGAAAAACATATGAGATGAATGAGATGCATCCCAATGAGGCGCTGTCCCTCAGAAGTTGCGAATGAGGCGTTCTAAAACATGACAAGTTAAGGCAAGATTATCAGACCTGATTTGAGGGTCGGCCTTGTATCATTTGGGTTTCAAAGAGCTGTCTTGTGGGTTGAGCAGTGATGGAAGAAGTGAGCCCTGGTTTTCCTCGTCTGTAACTCTTCCTTTTGTTTTTTCCATGTGCACAGTCCACTGTAATTGACCCAGTCCAGCTTGTGACAGAAAGACAGATAGCGATTGGAGCCGGTAGTACGAAGCACAACTGCATGTGTCCAGGCCCATTTGTCTTCATATTTTGGTAACAGCACATTTTTCTTGCCAATGAAAAACTCTCATTGCACTTTCTTGAATTTATCTTCAGACCATATTTTCCTCCTCATCTGTGATTAAACAATGGTAATGTACAAGTTTCTGTGAATGAGTGGTTGCCAGATAAACTATAATCAAAACGTGTCCATTTTTCATTCACGTACAAACAAAAATATAAACTGTCCAGTTGTCTTGTCATCACCATGAGCTTCAACAGGCTATCAGTGAAGAACATCCATAAAACCATATTAGTTTGCTTAGAGTTGCAGGTAGACAAGTTTATGAAATCTGGTCAGAGCTAGCTTACCAGTTTGATGTTTTCAGTCCTATGTTAAACTTGCTTCTTATACCAGCTCATTATTTAGACCCAGATCAAGCCACTCATTTAACATTTTTCTGTACTTGCTGCCATGCGACTTTGGTATCTTTATTATGACACTTTAGGATCAAATGTCCATGAGTAAGTCTACAAGTCTGCGGATTATAATGGCATGGACTCTTCTGCGTTCTGTTCTTTCTATGTGAGTATTACATGCTCCGAGTTCTTAATCCTTGTCTCATTTTAACCAGCACTCCTCAGGTTTTATGTAATGACTTAATCTTTGTAACAGCCACAGTGGCATCACCGTACAAGTCATAAAGAAAAGTATACAACTGTTTACACAGGCTGATCTGTCTACGCTGGAACAACAAAACTAATCTTGATGGGTAAAATCCATGGAGCCTTTAAATTTTTTCAGTCATTCTTAGCATTGCAGTAATTTAGAAATGCACTGAATCCATTATACACAAGGCTTTGTTACTTTCATCAACACATTATGGATCTGCATTCTGGGAATCCGTCATAATGATGGATGAGCATTCAATTTAATATTCCTCCTCATTTTTCTATGGCTCTATCATTGCATCCATGTGTTTTCGGCCAGAGAAAGTCAGTATGGCATACATCCAACAAGTCCAATCTTGTTCACTTTCATAAGCACAAGCACATCGAATAACAACATCTAATGTGCTGAAATATTGATATTTCATTTTAACATATGGTGTACATTCATGTTTGGAGCCTTCTGGGTATGGCAGCCCCCTCTCAGCTGACCTTGAACCCCAAATGGGGTTAGCTATTTATTGTGGCTGTAATGATTTTACTGTGATTTAAACCACTTTCATGTTCATTCACATGTTTATTGTTCCATGTTTGTCAGTGGTAAGCCACACTAAATCAGATCTGTCAGTGTAGTGCCAGCTGAATGTGGTTGTGGTGCTGGTGGTGGTTTGCCAGCCAAACATGTTGTTTTAATGTTAGACTACACTGGACATAATTTACATAATTTCCTGCTCATTCTTTCCTGATCTGCATATTTGATATATGTGTTACTCCGTGCAAATGTCTGATCATTGACTGCGTCTGTTATAATAACATTATCTAATATCACCGAGTGGCTCAAAATAAGATAAAGATGTGTCACAGTTGAAGAAACACAGTGTCTTTCCTGCCCAGAGAATGTGGACCTGATCCACACTATTGATACATCTTGCAGTTGTTGAAATGTCCTTCTCTTTCTTGGTCATTTCACTGCAAATTCATGACACTCTTATAATTTATGTCAAACTCCTTTGCTCCAGTTAAATGGACTGCACTTATACAGCGCTTTTCCACCTTCATGGTGCTCACAGAGCTTTACATTCACCCAGTCACGCACACACTCATACATCAGTAGGCAGCTGCTGCCATGCAAGGCAGCTGCCAGACCAGCTGGGTTCAGTGTCTTGTCCAAGGACACTTCAACCTGTGGACAGTCAGAGCCAGGATTCGAACCGCCAACCCTTCAATCACTGGACAACCCGCTCTACCAACTGAGCCACAGCCGCCAACAGTTCCATCCTTATAGTGACATGCATGTGTATGTGTGGACAGCGGACATGTGGCCATCGGCTTTTCTGGCTTTTCAAGTCTTGGAACTGACGTTCTTGTGATATTCAGTGCTCTTCTGTAAGACAGAAACCTGACTCAGTGTAAAACAAGACTTGGTAAAGCAATGGCCTTACTAAATGGACCCCACAGGAGGGTGATTAGCTGCAGTAATTACCCCTGAATTATGCCTGTAGACTCTTTTAAACCTGATCACTTCTAAACCCACAAAACATTTGAAATTTCCAATGACCAACACGAGACACTTTAATCTCTGTATCATTTTATCCACTACCAGAAAGTGGCCTACAGTCAGTTCATCCAAAACAAATAATAGGCATGTTTTCCCACTTAGCAGTACAGTTTGAGGTTGTTTTTTTTTTTTTTTGCTTTTAGAGCTCTACTGTTTTGATTCCTGCATTTACCTCCCCATGATGAAGGTGAATTGCAGTTGGTCTTTGTTATCTGAGACATTAAAAATAGCATTTGATTCAGCAGCAATGTTTTTTCTTCCACACATAATGATAATTAAGACTATTTATTTATTTATTTATTTTTTTGCTGAACTAGAACAGGATTACTGCACTGTAGTTCTGAACCAGTCAGTTCTCTATATCTTGAGTGACATAAAACTTTAATTGCTATGAGCAGGTTCTTGTATGCTAACAGTCACATCATTTTCTTTGGTGCTCGTGCACATTACGTTCCGACAAACACAACTGAAACAACTGACAAGGCTAATATTGCCTCACATCTTTATCACCTCTGGTGTTGTTAAGGGAACATAAACTTTAACACTGCTGCATCTTAAGTCCAGATCTACCTTGACCCTGTTTGGGTTAGTCCACATGTTTTCTCAGGTCCTAATCTTAAAAAAAAAAAGAAAGAGAATATTTTGAGGGAACTGTTAATTGTTAACAGCCATCTACATTTTGGATTTTTCAGCCTGAGGTGTACAGTGTGACGTTGTCCGGTTTGAAAATGGAGTGGATTTAGAGGAAATGTTGTGTTCTTTGGCTTGGGTTAGGCTGTGGTTTACAGGGTTGCTTTTTATGTATGCCTTTAAAGCTGTTAGTATAATGCAGCAATCCGATCATTTGTTGAAAAAAAAAAAAAGAATTAAAAATGGGCATATTTTGTGCTACTATGCACTTTTTTTTAGAAGCATATAAGTATTATATATGAGTACTAGAAAAGCACTCAGAGAGGGCAGACCTCCACCAAGACAGATCAGCCCCCCACCCCCCCAATCACCACCAAAATTTTAGCATTTGTTCCCTGTGCCGTATCAACATTTCCTGAAAATCCGTCCATAACTTTTTGAGTTATCTTGCTAACAGACAAACCCTAATGAAAACATAACTTCCCTGCCGTTCCTTGACGGAGGTAATAAAACACTTCATAACGGTCCAACACAGGCTAAAGAGCATTTAATGGTGAAATGAAGAATCAGTCTGTGGAAGGCACTGCAAAGGTGTGTTACTGTATTCCACATTTAATGAACTAATTAAAATCAAAATAGTGTTTTTATTTGATTAGAGTTGCTCAATGTTGCCTTAAATGCCAAACATCACTAAAATGTTACCTTTAACCAACCATGCTATTAATGCCCATAGTGTGCATGTTCAGTACTAAGAGGATACGGTGCATGACTTCCTAAGAGTAAGCATATTTCTTTTTCTCCAGCAGGTGTATCCATGCAGCAATGACAAGGAGTGCAGCGTGGGCAGCTACTGCCACAGCCCTCAACAGGCTCCCTCTCGATGCCTCACCTGCCGCAGGAGGAAGAAGCGCTGCCATCGAGATGCCATGTGCTGTCCCGGGAACCGCTGCAGTAACTGTACGAGCCTGACGCAAACAAACATCAGTTCACTGCATGTCAGTTTCAGCTGTTTGTGACTGAAGGGAGCAACTGAAACATTAGATTTCTTGTGTTGTGTAGATATTTTGGAAGAAGAGAGTTGTTCCAGGTCACTGAACACACAGTACCACAGTGTTTAGGGAATGAGCCAATACATTTAAATAATGTTGAACACATGCTTTCAGAAAAAGTCATGAACTGTAGTTGAACTGTTTTAAGTGGATGCCCAAAGACTAGGAGTCAGTGGGCACATGTGGCTTGGTGTTTTAGAAATAAACAGTGTGGATGGCACGAATATGTGTGTCTGTGTTAAATGTCACCTGCCTTCACAATTTCAGCTAGAAAAATACCAATTAGAGAGAAATGTTTTGACATGGACTATAGCATGTCTGACACTGTACATATTTAAGTTTACAGGATGGGGTGTTAAGTTTGTGTGACATATATTTCCTCTCTTGCTCTTTCAGATATTTGCGTACCCATCTCTGAGAGTGTGCTCTCACCTCACATCTCAGCTTTAGATGAACATAACAAACTTTCCACTAAAGACCACAACTGGAGGAAGGGTGGCAAAGCTAAGCATTCTCTTAAAGGTAAGATTAGACAGCATTATGTTTAAAACATGTGCGTGGAAACCCTGTCATCTTCCCTGGCCCTGGAAACACTATCGTTGTTGTGTTTTCTCTTAGCTCCTGCGCCCCCCCCCACACCCACAC
>JAPQRP010000019.1:43552131-43565210 GCA_037367295.1 Apogon hyalosoma
TATATATATACACACACACATATATACGTACATATATACATATATAAAAATTATTAAACATTACTTTCTTAAAATATAAGATTAGATGTGATAAGTATTGCTGCTGTTGTGTTGTAATATAGCTATGTATTCAGAGTTGTTTTGGAATTGCATCATAAAACTATTTACAAATCTAGACAAATGTTCGTATTTCAGAAAATATTCTAAATTGACTGCCATCATTTTACATAATATTGTCATAATATTGTCATAATTGTCTAATACAAATAGAGTGAAAGATGAAAAACTTGATATTAGAAACTGAAACTTCTACAGATCAGTTTTGTACTTTGTATTGATCAAACAAGTTGACATTTCAGCTAATTCTAGTTTCAGTCAAGTCAAAAAATCTGTTAAAATGTCTTCTTATTCAAATTAAGGGGAAAATGTTAGAAACAAGTGAAATGCTCCAACATAAACTGCCTGGTAAGAAGAAACAGCCAAAAAACATGCAAACATTGTGCTGGTGCAGTATTTTCAATCTTTGCATCTGCAGGATGGTAACTGAATGTTTGGTATGACAGACACTCACTGCCCCCCCTTTACTTTGTGGTCTGCATGCTTTTGTCGGTATGTCTGTTCTCCAAAGGAAGACCAGATGTGAGGCGCTGAAGATAATTGCAAACGTATTTTAGTCTGCTTCTTATCTCGATCCGTCCAAATAGATCTATCTAATAACGCAGAAGAAGAGAGGACACTAGTCTCCCACATCAACATGACTGAAAGGCAAAGAGCTACAAGGGCAGGTTGAAACTGCATGAATCTTAAATTACTGGATGAAAACCAGCTCGAAGAAATTTAAAAATCCACCCTTAAACAGTTTCACACCGTCCAAAAAGCAGTGTTTGGCAAGACTTGTTGAATTTTTTAGTTCATTTTGTTTAGATCCCATGACATTATGTTAAGATATATTCACTACAGATATAATAGGGCTTAATGGCATATAATTTTTTTCAACAATCTAAATCTTCAACTGTCAGGGTTTGGTTTCAGTCCCAAAGTTCTAAAAAGTCATGGCTCTATTTACTTTCCTTTTTTTTGCGCCAACTGACAAATCCAATATAAACTGAATCTGCAAGTCAGCCAATGCAGTCAAAAGCTCATATGAGGTGGAAAAACAGTTTTATTAACAGCCATGTCTCATGAAGTTTCATGATATGAGCAAATACCAAAGTGCAAACACAATTATCTTCATAAAGAGGAACAAGAATAATGAACAGTGGTGGTGTTGAATTTGATAACCTGTTAAAAATACTGTTATTCAAATGAAAGGTTTGAAAAAATATACACACACAGGAATAATATTATCCTAATAACAGCAGCTCTAATTTTAATCACCTCATTGTGTCACTGTTTTTTTTTTATATTCACACAGATTTTTTTCTCATGTATAAACTGAGTAGAATTTTTCATACATTATTTATTTTCTTTTGGGTTTAAATATGATTGATAACTAGCCATCCAAGCCAACCACTTAGTGACAGTGGCGGGGAAAAACTTCCTTTTAGCTGGCAAAAACCTCGAGCAGACCCAGCAAACCAACCAAACGACCCACTGACCAACCAACCAACCAACCAACCAACCAACCAACCAACCAACCAACCAACCAACCAACCAACCAACCAACCAACCAAACACTTAGTGACAGTGGCAAGAAACTTCCTTTTAACCATCAAAAACCTTGTGCAGACCAACCAAGCAACCAGCCACCCACCCAGCCAGCCCAATCAACCCACTATTAGCAGGATTTTGTTTAGCTGCTGCTTGTTCAGATCAATGAAGTATCATACATCAAGTCAAAAACAACCTTTACCAAAAATAAGCTAGATATTCTTATATATGACTAAATTGTCCTACATTAAGCAAATAATAAATCTGCTGACAGGGTAAAGCAAATTTGACTGAAGTTACTAAAACTAGAATATGTACAAGCACTGGGAAAAAAGCAAAAAAAACCCAAAAACCTAAATGTAAACAAATTGCACTTATTGCAAGAAATGAAGTGGTTTAAGTTGTACAACTGGTGTCTGTCTTAAGTTACAGAAAACACTGGTATTTGTCTGCCAGGATATTATTCTAACCCTTTGTTACTGGTGCAACATAGCTCAATATTAGCTCAAAAATCTATTTAAGAGACAGATATGTTTGTTATCTTACAACCATCTGATATCTAATGAAAAACATCCATGACTTATTAAAAATTAGATGCATTTTCCAGAAACAAGACTTTTTAGCTTCTTTGAAATTCCTCTTAAGTCAGATAAAAGCATTTATTGAGTAATGATGTGATCCTCATTGTCTAAAATTAAACCTACCTCTGTTAGCAGTTTCTGTTGTTGTTTTCATCTATGGGGTGACAGGGTCATACAAAAGTACATTAAACAACTAAATTATACTGGAAATTAACAAGATTTGAAAGAGCCTTTTCTTATTCTTTATTATGTTGTAATTTTCAAATTGAATAAATAAAGGTTTAAGAGGACAATGACTTTTTGTGTGTTTTCTACAAGTCAGTGTCCCCTTTTGTTGTGGAGTGCATTCTCTGTGGGGAATAATGAGCATGAGGCGATCAGACGGCAAAGCTGGTTCCACTGTCTGAAGTTTGTGCCAGACATGCACATCCTCATAGACTGGTCCACGGCTACTGGGAACACAACGTTCCCAACTTACTTTTTTGTGAGCCATTGTTATTTGCGTCACACTCCAACCCCTGAACCTTCAAGTGCATAAATGAGCGACTGCAAAACATTTTCATTAAGTCAGAATTTGCCGTCTGGCCCTGGCGAGCAGCACGTCTCTGCTTTCAGTTTAATGCACTTGGAAATTCTCTTGTAACTTCGCTCTGTGTTTATTTCTGTCAGTCCTGAAGCCCGTGTAATCAACAGGGAATTGACTTGAAGGCCTTAAAGGGTCCACTTTGAAATAGATCAGTACCCGCTTACATCCCCCCTCACCCTGGATGTGAGAGGTGTGGACATAAATTTCACATTGGACAGTGGATGAAATGAATATGAATTTTGAACATTTTGATCTAAGCATTGAGAGTGGATAAAAAGCACAGTCCAAAGCGCATCTGAGAAAGAAGCTTACTTTTTCTATAATATTAAACTTAAGTCAGCCTTTGATCTTTTAATCCTGTGCTCATAAGGTTGTGAGATAAGCAGGCATGACTAACATCTCTTTCTAATAGTCAAGAAAGAGCAGAGTCCACATAATGAGCTCTTTTACCCCTTTTGAAGACAAATTGGACTGAAATTCCATATTTAATGGATCTTCCTTTCAATAGAATTCTGTTTAAAGTCAAGAGAGAGATGGCTAGTCGCGTTAACATTACTCTTAAACACAGTCTGGGCGCTCGGCCTTGTTTTTCTCTCAAGTGCCCAGACGTCTGTAGGAGCTGTCTGCCGCTGTATTTGTATCATCCTCGTCGTTTCTTTATTTAGCTGACGCTGTCACTTGAAATGACTCGAAGGGTTTATATAAATATAAAAAATGGAACTGAAACCCTGAGCACCACACAAACTGTTTGTGCTTCTGTGATCATATCCATGGATCTTCTGTGTGTATATATCAGACTGCAAAGAGAATAGAATAGAATAGAATAGAATAGAATAGGATAGAATAGAATAGAATAGAATAGGATAGAATAGAATAGAATAGAATAGAAAAGAATAGAATAGAATAGAATAGAATAGAATAGAATAGAATAGAATAGAATAGAATAGAATAGAATAGAATAGAATAGGAGAAACTTTATTCACCCCCATGAGGGAAAAAAATGTACAGGTATGTAATGGTATATAATACAAAAAGATGCATAGTGATATAAAAAACAAAACAAAACAAAACAAAACATAGTAGCATAGTAGTAAAAGTAAAGTAAAATAACAAGAACTTAAAGTTAAACAAAACTAGAAAAGCCCTCGGAGAGTGCAGACCTCTGCCAAGGCAGATCAGTGCCCCCCCCCATCGCCACCAAAATTAATAATTTGTTCCTTGTTCCAGTATCAACATTTCCTGAAAATTTCATCAAAGTTCATCCAATATTTTTTGAGTTATCTTGCTAACAGACAGACAGGCAAACAAACCCCGATGAAAACATAACTTCCTTGGTGGAGGTAATAAAATAAAATTATTATTACAGACAATCCAGTCCTTATTGTGGATCAGGGGTTGTTAAAATGTCTAACGGCTTTAGGGACTATGCAGCTCCTGAACCTGTCAGTCCTAAAACAAATATGAGGTTATTAGGTTTAAAAACCTATTGCTACATATAATAATATTTCCAAAAATGTACAGTTGAAATGTAGTTTTGTGCAGCCTCATCAAACCAGAATGTATAACAAGTATTAGCATGGCATAAAGCATAACAGCAGGTGAAATGGCGTCTTAATAGAAAGCTCCAACCTTGTCAGTACAAACAATGCTGCCACTGCATGTTTTTTGCAAACACACGTTCCACAGATGTGTTTTTGTCAACTTAAAAATGTCACATCTATGACATCCATGACAAATCTCAGTGATTTACATTCAAGCTTAACATTATAACACTGTTTGAGAAAGTCTGATATAGAACCTGTTTTTTTGGTTCGGAAACATTCATATTATGTATCTGTGGTTGTTAGACATGGGCAATAGCAACATTTTATTCTTGTAAATGGAGGTTTGTGAGTGTAATGGGTGTTTCTATGAAACTGGGTTCATTTTGGTACCTGACACTTCGCCAGCTTTTTAGACCCAATAATAAAAGAGAAATGTAGACATATTTTTCCCCAGGATGGACCTAATGATGACCTCAGATAAGTACAAAAAAATTATACTCTTGCTCTGAGCCATCTCATAATTAATGAATTTTAATCAAATATTGGTTCCAAAAATAGGACCAAAATTGGGACAGGAAAAGCTTCCTTGGTGTCAGTGCATTTGATCTGGAACACATGTCTTGAAATGGTCTTATATAGTACTATAAATAAAGACACTGTGTTAAATTTGTTGATCCTAGTGGTTTTTCTAATCCAGACATGTGGGTTTTTCATGAGTCTCAGTCTCATTCTAGGTTTTGTGTGTAACCCATTGTGTCCACTTGCGTTACATGCAGAACCTGCCCAGTTAAACACATATAAATCACAAATGATTTTCCAACAGCGGTCACTTTTGTGAAACACTCTGCCTTGCATAATTAATTCCCAAAATGTACCTATAAGAGAATAAAAAAATATTCCAAAAAATACTAGCATGTAATTTTGGTGTCCTTTTGACTGTGTTACATGCAGATTTTTGTATTAAATACAATGTAAAATAATATGAAAATGTGTTAAGTCTAAAAAATAGTTTTTCTTTTATCTCAGTAAGTATTTATTTTTCAAATAGACCCAAAGTGCTTCCAAACTTGCTTCATAACATTAGTCTACATCTGGGTTGAATTTTTATCCCCATGTCCTGTTTTTAGGACCAGGTTCATAGAAGCACCCTAATAGCAACGACAATGTTTTCAGCTCTATTTTATCATTATTTTATCATTTATTATATTTTAGCATAAACTCAAAATAGATCTGACAATAATTATGCATATCTGACAGGTGTTGAATTAAAGGAGGATAAAGCCAGAAAATCTTAAAAATGTCAAAAAATGCCATTCAGTTGTTCACTCATTCACTTAGTAGAATTTAATTGGGTTTTGGTGCTTGCTTTTTTTTGTTTTTTGTGCTACCGACATGTTTTACTTCTCTCTCTCTTATGATAATCCAAACTGCAATTCAACAAAAGATAATGAACCAAAACAAACCACAGAAAATTCCGAAGCTCCTCCCAGCCTATTTGTCAGAAATATAAGGGGAATGGTTTTTGACGTGAATCCTAATTTGGACTTTTACAGAAATGAAGAAATAAAGTTTGTTACTATTAGTTTTTTTAGGGCATAGCAGGGCATCTGCCTTCCCTCCATTCAGTTTAATCACTTTTCAAAGATTAGAGCCCTCTGTGCTTGGCTTTGTAACTACAGCCGGGTAATAGTTTCTTTCTGGCTCTCCCACAGGCTGCGCTGAACCTTTAATTGGGTAACACTCATTCCTGTTGCTCTCTCTCTCTCTCTTTGTGCCTCTGTCTCTCTCTCTCTCTCTCTTCACAAGCAGACAAAGTTATTTAAATCGCTGTAATACTTTCATCTCATATTCTCTTTGTCCCATTGTTATGCAACGGCACAGACTCAGATGTAACAGACACCAAGAGTACAAAGAGAGGAATTTTTCTGATTTTACGCATTAACATATCTCGCATTCTCACCAGACAAATTATAATCCAGATATGAAGTGGTGTGGGGTGAAGGAGGTTGAACAAGGCCAATTTGTTTTAGAGGCTGGTCTTCAGGACTTGGTTCACCGCAGAGATGTATTCATACATTACACTTGCGTTTTTACACTTCTGACAGCCACTGTATCGTGTGGCCGTTTTCATCTGTCCTTTTGATGCTGGTTAAAGGAGAAGACGGTCATTGTCCTCTGCGGCCCGCAGGCATGTTTTGAGCTACGCAGAGTGAGTCAATGGAGAGTCGGGGGCTGGCTAAATGTCAGGCACACATGGCAACGCTCACATGGCTTAATGCAGGCCTGTGTCTGGCCCTTGTCCCTGTCCCCCTCCAACTCTGTGTGTCTTTATCCCTCTGTCTCCAGCTTTTCCCTCTGTCTCAGATGTACATGCCATCTGGTCTGGCTCCACATCTGTGGATATCCTGTCTACAAAGCCGGGACAGCAGTCCTCTTTGTGCAGCGACTCTTTGCACTCTTAGGCACCTGCCATGGCTTAAATCACTTTACCCATGCAAAAGAGGCAAAAGCCCATTAATACTGTCCACTGCTAAACATTGCATGTTGTAAAGCACTTTCTGGAATATGGTTTAAAGCCAGGGGCTGAGATGCAGCTCTTCGTGGGAATAGCACAGCAGCGCTGCAGAGGAAGAACATTTGTAGACCTGTCAGCAACCTGTAAGGCAACAGAACACACAGCGATTACAATATCAACCCTCTGCCAAAGAGGGAAAAATGCCAGCAGCTATAAAGGGCAAATCGAATTGTGTTTCGATAAAAAAAAATAAACACTGTTCACTCATTAATTAGTATTTATCAGATGAGCTTAAATGTGCAGTCTTTCTATCCCTTCCTCCCTGTTCCGCTGGCTTCATGCAGAGACATGAATGCAGAGCCTAATTACCGCTTTTGGCCTTGGCAGCACTTTGCTCCACAGATGTGTTTAGTACTGTATGGTCACACTCACACACAGCGAGTACATGTGCATCAGGAATGAAAAGCCATGTGCCATGGTAGCTTCCCACTGGGACAAACGAGTCGACGTTTGATTCATTATACAACAGTACAATACCAAACATGGCCTGTCATATGTAAGTCTGTTTGTGAAATGTAAACCATCGTCAGGCAGAATGAAATCACATAAATATATATTTAGCTTTTGTCCTGGTTAAAGTCAGGCATCAAACAAAGACAATACTTGTCCTGATTTTCTGATAAAATCTCTCTGATTTTGCTAAAGAAATGCAGACATATAGTATTAATTTAAAGATCGTATTGTTGATCATAGTTATAGTCAATGTACACGATGGAAGAATTTCACTTACAGATGAAAAAAATGGGACATTTTTGTTTAGCAATACAATATAAATGTTTAACAGTTCAAGTCATGTGATAGTTGTGTAATTTTAACACCCAGTATCCTTCCCTACATATTTATTGTCTTCATGAAAACACTTACTGTGGCACAGAAAGATCATTTGTGCCATTATTTCCATAGAAACAATGACCCTGCACAACATATCACAACTAACATGGTTAAATTATGAAGCAAAAACATGCAAATAAAACCAATGAAATGATTATTTGTTTACGGCTGTTTATCAACATTTTAATATACTACCATTAAACTTTTCCACTTTCTGTCACAAAACATCCAGCTCAATAATTGAAAAGAACCATGCCATCAGTCTTTTTCCTGGCAACCATCTGCCTCAGCTCCTATATTCCATTATTCTTCCATTATCTTAAAACAGGTAGAACACAACATGAGCCTCACATGGATGCACCAGTTACATGTGGCAAACCGTAAATATGAAAGAAATAAAAAAGGATGAAAACATCTATTTATGAAGTTGTGCAAATTCTGATTTGTTCAAAGTGTGTTTTAATTATTTATATACATATTTCTGTAAATTCTATTGATAGTTTGAAATCTTTTACTATAAATCTGTTTTTGTTTTTTTTTTTTTTGCATTGAATGACATTAACTGAAAATACAACTGAAAGGAACCATGAAGAAACCTCTGTAGAAAGTGTTATATAAAGGTTTATTACACAGACTGTAACTTCTACTTGTAAAAATATGTAATATTGATTGAAAGAATATGAATGAAAATTGACTTCAGTGGTTATGGAAGTTACAGATATATTTTTCATTTCTTTGTGAAAATGTCATATTACAGTATTTCTTACATATAAATAAGTATGTATTTCTTTTGTATATGAAATAAAGTGTAGTTCAAAAAAAATTTAATTTCTCCTTTTCCTCCAACCAATGTTTAAATGGGAGATTGTCTCATTGTGAACTGGATGTTTGACAGAGCAGAACAAGAAGGCAAGATGACAGAAAACAGACAGAAACCCCCCCACCACCACCACCACCCCCCCAAACACTTATAAAGTGTTGGGCAGTCACCCTGAACAGACAGCACTGACTTGTACAGTTTGCCCTATCAAAACAAAAGACAGCCCGCCTCCAGCAACATGTCTGATGATGGGGTCGGACTGGGAGTCTGGGGTCCTCTGCTCCATGGAGGGGCTTTGTTTTGCTGCATTTGAATACATGGCAGGTGTATTGGTTTCTTTATGTGTTCTACTTTTACAGATAAAGTGATTTAATTCAGATAAATAGCAACTTAAAAGCTATAAAATCACTTCTCATGTGAATCTGCTCATTTTAATTTTATAGCAAACACGTTTTTTTTTTGTTTTGTTTTTTTAAACGACAATCCGTTGGGACTCAATTCTTATCTACAAATTGTGATAATTTGTGCAGAAATTAATGTTTCTGGTCATTTTCATTGCTGTTTTTGCATAACCTTAATGTTTTTTTTTTCTTTTTGTGGTGAGTATCTTTATTGAGTTCTTCATATAACAAAAACAAAAATAATTATAATAATTGGGAAAAAAAGGATAAATACAAATATGAAGATAGAGGCTGGAGAGACATGAATGGAAGGTTATGCCAGGTGTAACAAAAATAAAGAAGTAAAATTTGTGTTCCTTCACATGTACAACATGTCATTATGAACAACCAAATACACATAAACACAAACCAGCATAGACAAACACATAAACAAACAAACAATGCTGTCTTACACAAAAACAACCATAACAACCAAAACAACAGGGGATGGGGTCGTATCATACATAAACAAAAGGGGGGGAATCCCACCAAAGACAGTATCCAATATTTACATTCCACCACAGCAGCATCATTAGCATTAAATGCATAGTGACTCAGGTAACCCACTATGTGTTGATCCATACTGTGTTAATGTGATTTTTAATGGGTGAACCAGTTATTTCAAAGTGATATGCATTTGATGAGTCATAACTGGGTTTTATTACATATGTTACTGAAAACATGTACGCATTAAAAAATATATATGATGAATTTACGTGAAGATAACAGGCTATCTCATTGTTTCTATTTTGTCTCACCAGCGAAACACAAATATGCAAATTAAAAGCATTTGGTCACATTTAACAGACTCTCGGTTTTATCCTCTGATACTTAATTGCTGAAATGCTTGAAATGCAAATTTAGTTAAGGATCAAAACAAACCCTCCTGCAACCCACATGTGGGTCACAACCAACTCTTTAGAATCAGATGCATTGGTGTATGGCTTAGAGGCTCAAACATGTCAGAAAGAGGGAAGTTATTGGTTGTGAACCCACATTTCAGCGAATGAAAGGAGGAAAGTGTTCTGGTTGGCCAGTAATCTGAAATATCAGCGTCCAGGCAGCATGTTGATCTGTTTGCCTTTTTTGGTTCCCTTCTGTCTGCTTATGGAGATATAATATAGGAGCAGCATGAATTTACAAGAGTTTGATCCAAACTTGGAGTGGAGGGCTGTTTTTTCTATTATAAATACCACAGACACACCCAGCTCTTATGTTCCTTTTAGAAATACTCCCCCATTTTCAACACATTCCTTTTTTGGCAGAAAAACAGGCCGATAACTGTGCTCACACTCATCAGTGGCACAGCACTCTGCAGCTTCTCACTGCCTCATCTCTCCAGTGGTGGTTTTGCTCATTTGTTCAGTGGTTTTATTTTGCAGAAAAAAACACAACATCAGGGACCAGAAAACCAGTTAGAAGACACCAGGGTCCTCTTACTGGTTTCATTGTTGTACCCAAGTCCTTTAGGAAGGCAGAGCAATAATATCACAAAGCTGGCATGGTGAAAGTGACTGCCCATTTAATTAGCACTGAGAATATATTTAAATGTGCATTTCAGAGCTGCAGGCGGCAAAAAAACATTGTGCTGTAATCTTACCCTTGCATCTCCATCAAACAGCCCGAGTCGGGAGAAACTCTGATCACAGCGAGCTGTGTACTCTCTGATAATACTGTTTCAGACCCTCTGCTGGCTCACATGGGCCTTTCATATGTGTTATTTATGTAATTATTATGCTCATGAATTGCGGATTGTCAACAGTAGTTTGAAGATGAAGCACTGTGTCAATTAAAGTGATCTGCATTTGAAGTCCGCATCATCCACCACTACAGAGGGAGCAGTGTCTCTGATGTGCAGGCATGAATACAAGCAAATGCATGTGATTAAATATTGTTTCCTATTATTGTTTACTTGGATATTTCTCTGAAGTTAATTCAGAAAGTCTTTCACACTGAATCACTTTGAGCTGTACATCAGAAGAAGAACTTGAAATCAAATGGTTTTGGGTTTTCTCATGGAAAGTTATTTGAGAGATTTATTTCAAACAGTTACTCTTGTCAGGCTGATCTAAAGCTTTGGAATTTCAGAAATGTGTGATTCTCTCCAGAGTCATCATCAAACCAGACTCAACTCAAACTTTCCACAACATGTGTTCACTCAAACACATGTTGGTTTCTTAGAATTCATCTGCAGAGTGGACATGTGCATGTAGGATCACTGTACCCCAGCACGATCGCCAGGAAAAAAATGTTGCCATTTTATGTTTCTGCACACCATATGTTAAACCTCAGTGTTTGTGAGCAAAAAAGATGCATGTGTCCCATTTATTAACTGTAAAAATGTTATTATTCTTCTGTGGAAAATCAATAACCTTTCAAATAATCCTTTCAACACTGAAAAATTTGAGTGAAATTCATCCAAGCGGTAAAATAATTACAGCAATTTATAACAGACATGATACAATCTGAAAGCAAAATATGGATAAAAATAAATAAAGAGTGAAACAGGGAAAATCCCAAAATTTATACTGGATGAAATAACTATATTTGTGTCATCATTACTATGGATATCACCTGAGATGATCAGAAGTATCTAATTAATCAACCAAGTGAAGAGAATTGTGTGCGAGGAGGCAGATTTCATGAATGTGTTTCTGTTCAAGTCACTGCTAACAGATTTGGAAACAGCAAAACAGCCGCTTATTACAAACTCCAGATGAAAATACACTCCGACTCCGCCGAGATCCACAAAGGATGAGGCAGAAAATGCAACACCACGTTAGACCGGTCTATTAATTACATCCAAAGCTGTATATGATAATATAATATTTGCACTTTTTTTCAACTTTCATTCTAGTTTGTATTATTGTATTTATTACATTTGCACTAGTTTGAGGAGCCACAAAAATGTTTTTATTATACACACTATATATTGACAACAAAGTTGAATCAAGCAGGGTTTCATTTGAACATTTCTACATACTGCATGCTTTACCCACTTTGCAGCTTTTCTTTGAGGTGGTTGGAATGGACAATAGATGTGGAGCATCAAGGACTCTCGACACCAGACAGGAATCACTTTGGTTAGAATGAAAAAATGATTTTTTTTTCTTTGGATACAATACAACAAATGAATCTTTTCATCATATTAAAGCAAACTTTTGTATCTTTTTTTTTTTTTTTTCCCTTATCAGTGACTATTATTGCCTAATCATAATCATAACAGTCATCATCATAAAAAATTGCAGAATGACATTTCAGTGTAATATCTGTCCAACACAGTCAAAAAGCCCTGTGTGTGTGTTTTCAGTACAAGTCTGCATTAAACATTTACTTAACTTTAGGCCAGTGGTTCTCCATCTTTTTCTGTCGCGCCCCCCTTTGGTAGACGAAAAATCTCCAGGCCCCCCTTAACCCCAACAACACTGTAATACTGGTGCAATTATAACTTATTGAAGAAAACATCAATATCATAATAATACTTTTTGCTTTTTGTTGAATAATTTTTTGTTCAAATTAAAAATAACCTAGATTTTTGCCTGAACAATACAAATAAACTCAACAAGACTGCTCCCCGAGACAATATTTCTCCAAATAAAATAGGAAATGTGCAGTTCTCTTACAACTATGACAATAAAGTTAGTCTTTTTAGAACAACAAATTTTGGTTACAAAGATAAACATTTGAACGACATCGGTGGCTGCAATGAGCCTGTTTCCACTGCACCTGTTCAAACTGTACAAACTGTGCAAAAACAGAAACATTGCACATTTGTCGTTTCCAGTCCAATCCTTGTCCATTCTCCAAACCTAAACTCTTTGTCTAATCTAGTGACAGATCACCACTGCAGTAGATCGGTTTGTCGTACGTCCCTAAAATGAGTCCAGGGTACTCCAATACAAAAACATTAGTTCCACCTGCAGCATGTTCTAACCTGAAGAAAGAAAAAAACACCCAGGAATGATCCAATGACCCCCCCACTCCCTCGGCACTCCCCCTGGGGGGCCCGCCCCACAGTTTGAAAAACACTGCTTTAGGCTGATGAGAACACT
>JAPQRP010000019.1:43569270-43585411 GCA_037367295.1 Apogon hyalosoma
TTTAGGTGATTCTGTCTTATTTTAAGTGTGATGAAATATTTGGACTAGAAATGAGAAAAATACACTTGGTAAGATTTTGATTTTTGCAGTGCACCTGATCCCACTTTGTCTTTACATCTGGATTCAAGAAAAAAGATGACAGGGCCTTATCAGGTTCATACAGTTTTAAAGGGTCTTCACTGTGAAAAGAAGCCAAAACAAAAACACAGCCACAGAACTGACATGTTGTTATCTCATTATTGTTAGCTTTACATATTTCATTTATGTTTTCCAAATGTGGAGGAAGTACTCAAGTCTTTTGTTTGAGAAAAAGAACTAATATTATACTGTGAAAACACTACATTATAAGTGAATGTTTAGCCACTTTCCCATACAAAGGCAAACTTAGTGACCAATTAAACTATTGAAGCAACAATGTGCAACACAAGTCGCTTTCCCATTGACCCTCAAATTGCGTGAATTTAACTTGCTCATAAAATGCACCTAATGGAAAAATGACAATTTCGCCAAAACTCCCTTTTTTCGATTAAAAGTTGTTGCGCTGGCAAGATGTGGTTTTTCAGCTGTAGCAAAATTGGTATATTACACAAAACTGCAATGGAAAGACCTTTTTCTGCAACTAGAGTCACGTGAATAAAAACAAAAAAAAAAACAAAAAACAAGAAAAAAACAAAAATGGATGTTGAACTTCAAGCAAAGAAGAAGAAGAGTTTTAAAGGAAACATGTCACAGTATGTGTGGACACACCAGGAAACCCAATCATTTTTTAATTTAGTATGGGAGAGAGGGATAATAATAATAATAATAATGATAATAATAGTAAGTATATCTGTAAATCAATACGATATTTATGTTTGTCACCATATCATCTCAAAATAATAAATAAACAAATCATCGCATTGATGGAAAAACGGACATTATGCACTTCTGTTTTTTTGACATTTAGTAAATATTGGTAAAGTTTTGTGCAGATGTTCAATGGAAAAGCGACAAGCGTTAACCACTGCACCACCATTAGTAGCAGCTTTTTATTACTATTATTATTGTCTTTTATTATATATTGGGTTTTTTGTTTGTTTTTTTGCACTATCTTTATGCATGTACACTTTTTTCTTGCACTTTTTTCTGTTGCTGCCTTGAACAAATAATCTTATCTAATCTAATCCTGGTCAGTAAAATGTAAATATTATCACTAATGTAAGCTGTTTTATGCATAGGTGAGCTAACAGCTAACGGTCAAATACATTCACAGCAGCACCTGAAACAGTTTTGTTCACATGCAGAGGATTTCCGACTACACATTACTTGCTACTGACTTCTTCGGGTGTCAAGTATGACTTAGTCATACATTTTCTGAACCGTTAAGTCCTCTGCAGGGATCCTATCCCAGTAACCACTGGGTGAAGGTGGTTACCCAAAGGTGGTTGTGGACATATAAAGATAATCGACCATTCACTCTCACATTCACATCTATGGTTAGAGTTAGGGTTACACTGACCATTTGACCTGTTAAGGTACATGTCTTTGGGCAGTAGGAGTTCAGTACAGTACTTTACACAAGTATCCCTTTCCTACCACAGGTAAGACAGGAACAAATATATAGAGTCTGACACCCTTTGGCTCACATGCTGTTAAATATTTACTTGAACTATTGATAAAAGTGTGTCATGTTTCCAATCTAACACAAACTAAATGCATTTTACTTCTTTTATTGTAACCATGTACTCGATAATTGTCTGTACCTCTAGAAAACAACGCTTTAGCTTAAGTTTTAGCCATGTCACTCAAAATAAACAAAGTTTTATAGTGTAGGAAACGATGAGCTTTGTGTCATATTCAGACACTGCACCTAATGTGGAAAAAGTACAACTAAGAATTAACTTGCATTAGCATAAAATGTATATATTCACTAGTAGTGCTTAAAATGTTTACTGAACTAGAGCACTAGAGTAAAAGTGCATTCCACCGCTGCTCTTTTCATATTATCGCACTGTTTGGCATCCATATCAACATATGGTGCTGTCAGGATGTGAATTACAGCTACATGATTGTGAGTAGGAACAGACAGTGCAAGGTCGTCTGCACACATGGTACAAAGGAGACCACAGACTCCACTCCTGTCTCTGTTTACCACACATGATTTACAGGACAGTGAGGAGCAGACATTCCTGTACCCAGGCCTGTCCGGACCCGGCTCTGCCAGTGTTTGTCCAGCCGGCCAGAGGAAAAAGAGGAATCCCTGGTGCTCTGTGCTTAGTGCCGCTAAACAGGCTTTTGTATGTGCTATACACAATGCTCCATCGCTGGCACTTTGGACAGCGTGAAGGCCCTGCTGCCAAGGGAGCTCCTAGCTGTTGTTCTTTTCATCTAAGTTAAGCCACTTGGCCCGCGGGAGAATGGACATGGAAAAGAATGGACGAGCAGAGAGGCTTGTGAGAGATGGCAGGATTCCTCCCCGTTTCCCTCTGGGACACTTTTCGCTTGCATTTTATCCTCGCACCCTTGGTCTGATTCACCATGAATTCTTTGGAACACTTTGGTACTGCTTAATTTACATGTATGCCAACAGGCTTTTAATGTATTTAAAACTTGGATGATGTTCAAAGGATGCTATAATTCCTCTGAAATAGGCCTTTTGAAGGCTTTATCTTGTTCTTTCTCTTCTGGCTAATCTTGGAGCCCCTCAGTATGCCAGAGCAATTTTTCTAATGCCAATTAAGCTTGACATTAGCATAAAACAGCTTTTAAAGTTTTTTCTTTTTTTGAATGAAAGAGGGGTGTTAAATGGACACTTATTTACACTCCAACCATCTGTTTTTAGAGTTCAACACTGAAAACCTGAGCAAAATAAAGGATTTTGTGCTTTGTCTCATTGTTTGGATATTAGCAGATGAGAATATGAAAGCCAATGTTTCCCTTTATTACAACTCAACTCTTCATTTTTTTTCTTAAATTAGCAATCCCTGAGGTGCAGTACAACATCACAAATTCTACTTTGTGTCCAAATGAAGGTTATGCTGTTAATGCAGAACATGTTGGCAGTCTCTTTCATTTCTCCCAAGAACTGTAGTAATTGCCACAGAGTGCTAGGAATCAATTAATTATCATTAGAGCTCCCAGAGCACAGGGAAACACACAGTAAATGGTTTTTCATTAGCCACAAATGTGCAAATTTGACCCAGAGGAGAAACATTCTTAGCAGATTTCTTGCATTTTTGAGAGGAAGTTAAAAGCCTTGTTCTTGCTCCACATGGAGAGCTGGGACACATTCCACTCCCTGAGAAAAAAAAAAAAAACAACTCTGCAGGTCCCACTCAGGGGAGCGCAGTGGGGAAACTCAAGCTGTTGTCTTATTGGGTTCTTGTTTGTCAGCGCTGAGAACAATACAGCCAAATAATTTGAACTAGAATTGTGTGTTTGGATTATTACAATTCTATTTAACACCTAAATAAAACAAACTCTTTACGGTGAAACTAATTCTGTGTGGTTTTTGAATCCCGAAACAGGCTACATTACAGGCTTCCTGAACCAAATGTAGTCATGCTTTTAGGAATTTGTATCAGGTTGAAAATGTGACAGCTAACTCTACATATTTGTGGATTCACTCTGCAATTCGATCATATTGATGGAGGAATTTGCCTCATAATCACAAAGATGATGGACTGAACCAGATGTATCCTCACGAAATCTACATAAAAAAGCCAAAATCACCTTGAGTTAAAAGCCTCTGTATTGGGGTGGGATTTACAATCAATGCTACCACCAGTGGAAGACTGAGATATTTTGGCTTTAAATGTGTAGTGTCCACACAATGTCCACATTTACACACAGTCTGTGATGGAAATGCATGGAATCCAATCGTCAAATCATTGCTTACTAACTGGACAGTCACTGAAATCCTAAGGGACATCAGACCAGACTTCAAATAAAAATAGTGTGTTCCATAGTCATACTATAGCATTCAGCTGCTTAGAAACTGACGCTGAAAGAAAGAGGTTAGTTCATTGTAAAATATTAGGCAATTTTACCTCTAATGTGCTTAGAAAACACTTTTCAGATGTTGCACATACACAGATATACACACATACTGTATGTCTCTCAATACATTACTGAATACCAGAATGCTTCTAATGTTGGGTAAAAAGAAAGCATAAATTGCAGGAACTAAAATAACTAGAGGGTCGTATCATTTGAGTAAACTTTAAAAATTTAATTAGAATATGCAGCATTAATTTACACCTTTCCTGTATCACACAACACTATAAAATGGTAATGTTACCTACATAGCTGAATGACAGTAGATCATTAACAAATATGTTGTTGTAGTTCAAAATTATGGGATAATTTCCCCCTGTATTTTTTTTACTGTCCATTGTCTTTTCAATCGCTTGACCAGTTTTTCCACTTTGTTTTTGACCTTGCTACTACTTTTGTGTTTTTCTCATATTTTACAACAACAGATCTCAGATCAGCATTGTATTAATCCTTCCTCTCGACATGCACCAGGTTTAATAGGATAGCTACACGTTTAATTCCCCACATGGTTTGGTTTCGTAGCCTTTTTTCACAGTAGGCATAGGTGATCACATCGAAATTAACAATGACAGATCCATTCCATTTATGTGTCCTAGAAAGTCAGGCCACTGTGCTACCATGTACAACCCAAAACCCTGGAACTGATGCACAGGTTAAAAGTATCATAATGGATCATTTTTACTGTAATGAAAGGTCCACAAATGTGTACTGAAAAGGTATTTTCAAGATGTAGTATTTTTACCAAATGTAAAGCTGTACATTTGTTGTGTATTTAACACATGCTGTACTGAATATGTCCAGCAGTCACCGCCAAAGCGTTCAGTGTGATTGTAAGGCTAGTGTGTTCCAAAATTACTAATATCTCCCAAAATATTGATCCTATCAACTTGTTGTTTTTGCTAGTCCATTCCTGGACCAAAAATACATGAGTATGCCAAACTGCAGCTGTCAGCTCTATCTGGATTTTGTGTGATGCCCAAAGCTGTTTTTGCAAATGTTAGCTGGCGAAAAACTGTTGAAGTTAAGCTAACACTAGCTGCATGCATTAGCCTCCAATAGTCCAGGCTCCGTTAGCACCATTAGCATGGTTACAGTCCAGGCTCCGTTAGCACCAGTAGCACCATTAGCACCATTAGCACGGTTACAGTCCAGGCTCCGTTAGCACCAGTAGCACCATTAGCACGGTTACAGTCCAGGCTCCGTTAGCACCATTAGCACCATTAGCACGGTTACAGTCCAGGCTCCGTTAGCACCATTAGCACCATTAGCACGGTTACAATTGAACTGGAGCAGTCAAAACTAAAAATACTAAAATACAGTTAATGTTTTTTTCTAATATAAAACAACAATACAATGCTGTAATTTATATTCAGCAAAAACCTGTAAAAAAGTATCCAGTAATATATTGTAATTTTATTATTATTTTTTTTTTAATTTTACAGTAATTAACAAACAATTTCACAGCACTTTATTGGTAACTTTTTTTGCCTGGTATTTACTGTGAATTCTACAGGAAATGTGTTACAGTGTAGGCCTATTGAAGGTGTAAAACAGGACGTTCAGAGTCATAGGACTGTGACACACATTCATCCTTTACATAAAACATATAAGTTCCAGTGAGTATAATGTCATGTGTATTACTTAGCGTAATGAGTGAGAAAGATGTTTGTAACTGACATATAGCTACAATGGAACAGGTTACAGATTGATTCTTACCATGTGATTAAATGTAAATACTATACTTTATAATATTTGATGCCATTTTGATCACAGAATAACTGTCATATTTGTATATGAGCCTTTTACAGAAAGGATCACATATACAGATGTAACCACTTTGTTATCACTAATATTTTAATTACAGTAATTGTCTTGCTACCTGTAATAAATAATAACTTTTTTTTTTGTAATTTTATTTTATGCAGTATCATTACATGTAACTGGTTACTGCCCAAAAATTTACCAGAGCCAGAGTGTTGGCATTTTGCTGGCTCACTGGAAAACCTAAATGAAACAGTGTTTGTTAAAGTTGTTTCACCTGAACCTTTAAGTGCAAATGTTTTCAACAGTTTTTTTTTTTTTTTACACTGGAACAGAAATATATTTTTATCTGGACGTAACTGAATAATTAGTGTTGGACAAGCTAATCCTCAAAATAATTTTGACATTTGACATGATATGTTTGGCTGCATATCCAGTCTGATGGTATGTTTACATGCTGAGTCAAACGCCAAAGCTGTACTTTACTACCAGACATGTTTCCACACAAGGTATAATGGGACCATAAACCAAAACAGATTACAGGGATCGCAGCTAAGTGGGAAAAAGTAACCAGTCCATCAACAACACGAGATGAAAATACACAACATCTGTAGTGTGAGGCTAAAGTGTAAAGCTTCTCCTCATCTGGAGTGAAAATGGATTGTGAGTAAAGTAAACCCAGACAAAGTGCTGCTCGCATATTTCTAAAAAAAAAAAATGTTAAAAACTTGGAGAAGTGAGTAGTGCTGACAGGGAACAGGTCTCCAAGTAAAGAGGCTTTGAGATCACTTCTGAAAAGTCCGTGAACGCCTCTCTCTACACTCTTGTGTTTCTGTCTCGTTATCTGATTCTTTAATCACATTTCTGTTTCTTTGTGACGCTGCTGTGACAGTGCTTTGCCGCTGTCACCTCACAGCTATACTGTGGGGTACCGTTGCGAATCCAAGACGATTCGCTGCCGCAGAACAGAGCAACCAGAATCACAGTAAGAGAGACTTTAAAAGGCGAGCCACATAAAGCAGCCTGTCATTCTGTCTCAGCAAAAGCCAGAAGAATACAAGACCAAACAAGATAATTTGCAAACTTCATAATTTTCTTGAAAGGAAATAAAGAACCACTCCTGTCCCGAAGTATGAGACTGAGTCCACCCCCTCCCTCAAAAGAGTGGGAGTGCAACCCATTAGCAGCAAGTCACTCGCACTGATCGTCAGCATTAGAAAGTGCTTTCAACTCTTGCAGGCTGTCAGCAACTCTGGCAGCTTGGAGGAGCTTTAGCTTCTACTCTGAATCTTAGTCGAGGGGCTGTGGTCGGCGGTGACAAAATCAGTTTGAACTGTTGTGTGGAGGATCTGTTAAAAGGGGTTTTGGATCAAAGCAGCCTAAGTGGGTCAAAATTACCTTGACCATCTGAGAACAGTCACATTCTGGAAAGGGGCGGAGGTAATCTGCAATGTAGAGGGTAGATTAACATTTTGCCAAGAAGATTCTTCCTAAAGATGTCAGATCAAAGCTGTGTGAAGATTTTATTTTTTTCTTCTCAGATGTTCCACTGGCTCAGTGTTAATTTGGTAATTTGGATGGCGCTTTAGTCTGAGTCTGTCTAGTAAGGCAAAAATGTGTTTACCTTTTGAGTGTTTAGAGAAATGTCTGGGGGCTCTTTTGCGTTGCTATTCATCTGAATTACGACAAAGAATTAATGTTATTTTGGTCTTAATGTGAACAATGGTTTAAGCCTTCCAGAGAGAGAAATGCTGTATTATACACATCTGGGAAAATGTCTGCACACACACAGCATTCATTTCCCTCAAAGGAGAAATGATAGACAGTTGATGTTTGAGTGCAGTTTTTATATTTGTCCCTTGTTGTTTTTTGTTCATTTTGCACCCACGATCACATCAGGCAACCCATGTGTTTCTGCAAACCACGATGTGTGGCTATAAATCAACAGTTCTGAGCCATGAATGTGTTTCGTATCAACATTTCTCAACACATGTATTTATCCATGTTACACTGTTTTAGAAGCTCAAGTTGCTTTTGACTTGAACAAAAATTATGTTTATGTAAAACTGCTTTTCCGAAACTGGTCCACAGGATGTGCAGAGGTCTTGCCCCTACTTGGCGCACCCACACATTATTAAACCTTTTAGAACAAATGTCTCTGACATACTAGGTCAGTTGGTCACTCTGAATCGCCAGTAGGTGTGAATGTAAGAGTAAATGGTTGTTCGTTATTGTTTGTGTCTGTGTCAGCCCTGTGATGAACTGGTGATTTGTCCGGGGCGTTACCCATAAGTAGCTGGGATAAGTGACCCCTGTGACCCTAATGAGGATAAAGCAGGTTCAGATGATGCATGAATGAATGAATGAATGAATGAATGAATGAATGAATGGCTGTTCATTTGTATATGTCATGACATGTCCACAGTGTACCCTGTTTTTACCTTTTGGTTGCCAGGTTTGGCCCCTGCACCCCCATGATCCTCTCAAGGATTGTGTTTCTGAAAATGAATGAATGAATGTATCTAAAACAAAAAAATAGTTGTATATTACGGTAAGATAATATTTATTCTGTGTCTTGTAGTTCATGTCAACCTTTACTGAAGCTACTTTTAACTGTATTAACCTAATTTCTGTGTGAATATGTGTACTTCCTGGTTGAAGAGGAAATGAGTGTGTTATACTTGCGAACAGGTGACATGATATTTGTGCCCCATAGTTAAACAGAATTGTTTTATTTCTTGTCTCGTGTAATTGGATATGGTTGGTTTTCACTGTGTTGGGGAAGCCATCACATACTTTCATGATTAATCTGCTCCAAATAGCCCCTTCATCATCAACAGGAACTGTATTTGCCAAATACACTATTTAGTGTATTGAAATGGACAGAGACAATAGCAGTGCACTTTTTGGAGTGAGCTGTATAAATAAATAAATATGCTGTATAAATGTATTCGGCAAATGAACCTAATCGTCCCTCCATTTGTTGTTGCTTTAATTTGTTTTTCTCCATTTTCCAAATAATCAAAACACAAGTGAAGTGGAATAAACAGGTTTCCACCTTCACACTAGCTTCAACACTGTGGGTGAACATAACTCCACCAATTAGCGTTCTACAGCGACTCTGAAAAGTCCCACATTCTACTAGGAACTTTTTTCAGGGAACATGTTTTACCCGGGTAATTTTGATGGAAATACGCCAAGGTTTTTCAAAAATCCTGGTAAAAGGTAAAGTTCCTGTGGTGGAAAAGGGACTGATGTCACAGTTTTGTCCTCCTCAGCCTGATATGTCTCTGTTTAGTCACATCCACCTCTGGGTTTTACACAGGGACTGTAGTTTACTGGAGTATGAGGCTAAATGACACTTAGCTATTTGGTTACATAGTGATGTATGGCCTCTTTGAAGCAGCTGTTCTGTAGTTGAGTGAATAACTCGTAGGTTTGCCACCTTAGGGACTAGGCTTTGAATCCTATGAGGCACCTTTATTTGTGCAAAAAGAACACTAAAATGCAGGTGGTAAGAGTAAAAGACATATTACCACAAAAGTTATCAAAAATGTGGCTCTGCACACATTATGTGTTCATATTCTCTTGTGCCCTCCCAGATTTAGCACCAGCTGCCACTGGTCAAGACCCAAAATAAGTCACAAATCTGTTTCTATTGGGTCAATGATTGGCAGCATAAAATACAGAAAAATATGACATGAGTTCATTTTCGTAATTACAATACAACAGGAATATTGTAGATTATACACAAGAAAATATAATGATATAGAGGTGACTAAAACCGTGTAAAAAAAAACACAAAACACAAAAGACGTAAGTGATAATATTTTGACAGCAAATCGTCCGATACGTGAACTTCTTGGTTATTTGTTTTGTGTGTCTGTTAACTGTTTCTTGCAGTTGTCGATCTTGTCTTGTCAGTTATTGAGATTCCAGAAAAGTGCATTTATATTGCATTGTTTTGACAATGGAATAGTATGAAAAAGATGCAGATATTATGTCAATTTATGATAATTAGTTTTTGTAAATTTGGTATCCCAAGTTATCCTAAAATGTATGTTTTTAGTCTTGAACTGAAAAGTTTGGACACTCATGTAGTAAGATAAATTATGCATACTTGATGGTTGTATATGTTCTGTTACTTACAGGAAGTTTCTGCTGGAGTCTGTTTTATACTAGGACACATTTTCAAAGCAAACAACCATCCCTGTAGCCTGCATTCATGATGACAGCCATAAAACACTGACTTACAGAGGACTTGTTTTGATTTTCTGTTAAAATCCTTCTACACAGTTCTTCAGTGCCTCCTGTTAATCCATAGCTAAAACACTAGCTGTTATCTCAGAAGTGCAGTCAGCAAACATCAAAACCCAACCAGCTCCACAAACAACAGACTCCAACATTAACAGCTTTTATGATTATATTTAGGAAAAAATACCAGACCTTGGTTTAATACAGAAATATACTTTATGCAATAATACATGACTCATATGTAATTTAATATTATTCAGACCAAATTACAATATTTTTGTAACCCTAAACAAAGCATATGACCTACATACACATACACATACACATACACACACACACAATTTAATGCAGGTTAATATAAAAATTGTCAAGTTACTATTAATTTTTAACTTAACCTCTAACCCTGACCATTGAAGTAAAGGCAAAAAGTACTGGATTAAAATTACACATATCTGTAGGATTTGCATCTGTGTGCAAGGTAAACAGAATTCCTGACAACTTACATTGAGAATATACATATCAGAAAATTAAACTAGAATAGAACTCAAACAAATGTTAGAATTTTTCTCATTCATAAAATTCAACACCCCCCTCATTCCTCCCTCTCTTCTCATACAGTCTTTCCAGAGAAGAGCCAAGATCTCAGACAATACCTTCTCTGGGCTTTCCAGACAAAAACTGTTTGGTGATGAAGCAGCAATGAGCCATGGCAGTTACTCAATGGGAGCTCTGTATGAACAAATGGGCAAGAGGAGAGGTGCCATAACAGATTAAAATCAAATAAAACTCCGTATTGACAAATCACTGCGGCTCTTCCTGTGCTTTTAGCAAAATCACCAGGCGAGAACTTGTACCTGTTTGCTCCTTCCCTCCTCCTGAGCACCTGTCTGCTCTTTATGGAGCACCTTTAGCTTTTCTATGTGTGGTGCCTTCTTTAAACCCAACGGCTGCAAGAAATAAACACAACTGTACTGCACCTGCAAGAAAACAGCAGGTTTTTTTTTCATACCTTCATATACAATTGAATGTTAGATACAACTCAAGAATATGCACGTTTTAACCCTTTAGGTGCCAAAACTGTTTGTTTTTTTTCTTCTAGAAAATGATCAATTTTGATATTAGGATTTCAAAAATCTGTAGCTTGGAAGTGGTTAGAGATAAAGACATACTGTAAATGAGAAAAATATTGGACATAACCCAAAGTTTATTATGGGAGTAAATTTACTCATCTAATTTGCATGTTGTGATGTCACAGAGAGGTGGGCATATTGGATTGCATAACTTTTAGTAAAACTTAACTTTGAACATATTAACATGGAAGTTTTCTTTGTATGTTTGTTTTTTTTGTTATCTTATCCTTAAAATAAATGAACCTAAACATTAGTAGAAAGTAAAATGCAATAAGTTTTAGTAGCTTTTTATCCAAGCAGCAGAGTAGCCAAATCTGTCCTTACCTATCAAAACTAAAAGTCAATAAACATTATTTACTTACTTGCTAAACCTGCTTGGGACCACGCCTTTCAGACTGGATTTTCGTTTTCACTTTGAACAGAAACATGCCCTGAAATGGTGTTAGGATTGAAGGGGCACATGTCTGCCATTTATTCATGGGACATGACAACTCTATCTAGAGTTATGGTCTGTTTCATTCAGTTATGTTGCTCGTCACAATATTGCAACTTTTGCACTTAAAGAGTTAATATGCTTTAAAGAAAACCATACAAATGCATTTTTTTGTATCACTGTCATTCACTGGCTTTTGTATATGTAGGTACCGTTACATAACTGTTAATAAATGTTAGCAGGAGGAAACATTTTGCTTTTAACGGAGGACTTGAGTGAAATCATGTTGCCTCAGTTCATTAGCTGAGGTAATTTTTGTTTTAACCTAGGCCGTGCTAATTCCAGCCTGGCCTTTGGTACATGTGAGGCAGTCCTTTAAAGACGGCCCGCTTTTGAAGCCTGCTGGTCGAGCTGTTCAAAGCTGCAGCTGTTTTTGGTGGTGTTTGACAGCTTTAATTGATGTTTATTTTGGCATCTAGTTTCATTCCTTTCATGCAAATGTCCCGCATGCAGGGAAATGGGTCAGGGCAGCACTAGGTGGGCACAGTTTGTGTGTTCCAGGATAAGAGCAAAGTGCTTAACGAATTTACATTTTAGATCACAGAATCTTAACAAGCAAAGCACAACAAAAAGAAGCCACAGTAATGCTTAAAATTAAAAATGGCTTAACAAGTCTTTCTTTGATTAGATAATGACCGGTAACTCATTGCACAGCATATTAATGTATCTGACATTATTGCACAAAGACAGCTTTTCTCTGCTTTCAAGAACGAGATAATACTATGTTAAGGTTCACTTTTAAGTATGCATTAATTAACATTACCTAATTAATAGGCATTACATAACAGTTAATTCGTTGGTGATGATACGCTAGTTAATATAATATTATTAACTAACATTTAATATAATAAGCGTGAAGTAGGTTTCCATGATAAATGCTGTGCTAACTACTAGTAAATGACTGACAAAGATGTTAATTAACATATATGTGATGAAGCAGCTTTGACATTCCATGAAGGGTTTCTTTAATAGTAATCATTGCCCTTTTCTGTGTCTATCTTCTATTTTTCATGAATTATGTTATATTCTTAATGAATTTAATAATGTATAAATGAATACCAATATTAGTAAATGATGAATAGTAACATTAGTTTAAACTGAATTAGCTGCTAATGTTTATTACATTGCATTACTTAGTGTTACTGTATTATAATGGCTGTAATTATTGTTTAATAATGTTTTAAAGACTTATTTATTGTAATATTTGTGTGAACTCGTTGCTGATGTTTTTGTGTTGTTGTCAGTCAGCCCACCTGTGGACCTACAGAGTCCGCACCTCTCAGACATTCTGACTGCATACCATTACCTCCTCCTCCTCCTCCTCCTCCTCCCCCTCCCATCCCAAACCCCGCCATGCTTTTCCCTCCACCAGGGCTGACATCACCATGGAGGCACGCAGGGGCCTCCTCATCTGCTCCCAATTACGGCCTCACAGGCTCCTCCACGGAAAAGACTTCAAACTGTTATGAACCCAAGAGGAACAACCTGAGACCCCGAGAAAACAAACTGATGATGAGGATTGCCACCAGCGGGTCCAGCAATGTGCAGATCTGCGTAATTGTCCAAGGACACTTTTTGTTCAGTGCGAAGCATTAGTGGCGCTTAGAGGACATTATCAGAGGGAGAACTAAGGATGATGAATGGATGTAGAAATGTAAGATGTTCTGACAAGGCCTGGATGGGCAGCAAAAAGAAAGCGTGGGAGGATGTTTGTGTCCCATTCCCACTGAACTGTGTGAAAAGAAGCAGGACAGTCCAGCTGACTCGCATGTGAACTTCTGGCTTGTCCAGAGCCAAGTGAATGGGAGGCCATAAAGTCCAGAAATGTCAGAAATGAAACCACTCAAATGACCCTTTCATATATGATGCTATCTTTACTTCAGCATCGACATCTTTTTATTTCCACAGATGTATCCTGAGTCTTTTTTTTTTTTTTTTTTTTTCAGCAACATTTCAGTTTTGATTGATGGAAGGAGATTTGTAGTTGTCCTGAGAAAACATGCCTAATTTTGTATTACACTACACTACCATTTTAAGGTCAAAGGCCTGCTTGCCGCCACAGTACATCACAGTCAGAAACAGTAGAGTCAGAACGATGCAGATACAATATACCCATGAACTGTGCATACTAGAAAACTGAAAATCCCATTGAAGTTCAATCAAAATGAACCGAAAAATACATTTAAACAAGACAGTTGACCAAAGTACTGTAAAAAAAAAAAAAAAAAGGTGAAAACATAAAAATATCACAATAAAATCACACGTGACCCGATTTCAAGACAAAATCACAACAACACACATTAAGCAAAACCAGGAAGATGAGGAGCAAGACACAGGAGCCATTGGCTGTTTACCCATTCTTCTGTCTACATCTACAAGGAGCTACAGTCCATGTTATTCATCGCTACATGTATATGACAACACCCTGAAGTTATCGTGACACAGTCTGGCTTTATCCAGTTTAATACAGGCACATTCTGTCACCATGTCCTGCTCTGTTGTACTCAGTAGGGAATTTATTTTTTAACAAGAGATGGCCCAAAGGGAGACCCCCCCCCCACACACACACACACACACACACACACACACACGCACACACTCTGACACCACAGTGTCCTTTGGGATGTGTTCCCATTGTGGCTTTAACTATAACGGTGACCTTTCTAGTTGTATGATTTCCTTGCTATCAGTTACATTCCTTCTCCCCCTTCTTCTTGTCCTGTGTATTAAGTGATGAGTAAATGCATCTTCCTGAGTGCATTCCAGCAGGGTTTTCCTGTGTGTCTCTGAAAACACAATAAGGAGCGTCATTGTTAGTTGCATAACTCACACAACCATGATTTTTCTGAGTGACAAAAGAGAGAAGAGAACATTATAACATAATATAGACAGTTAAACTTAGTATGTTAAAAATAATATAAGCAAGCATGACACATTTGCATCCTTAACCCATAAAGACCCAAATATCAACCAGTGACCAAAATCATTTACTGATACAAAAAGGTAAATCGTAGTTGATCCACTAATTCTATCAATCCATGGAAATAACTGTTGTAAAATACAGTTCACCTTTTCATGGTCATCAGATATGACCCATTTGGACGTTCAGAGGCTCCATAGTTACCGAGGAAACACCATAATCTTCAATAACATTGATTCACCAGTAAAACCCATGGACTTTGATCAATGACAGTAGATGGACACACTTAGTTTATGTTCATTTAATGATATACTTTACTGAAAAAGCCACTTTGTCTTAAGTTTTCGCTGTTTTGGGTATAATAACCCTCAAATGTAATCTCAGCATGATGATTACAGTACATGATCGGTAAATTAAATATCGGGAAGTACCTGATTTTCTCTGAAAAAATGTAAAATGGAGAGAATAATATTATGAAAAATGGTGATAAGTCACTTTAATGGAGTGGTATCTAGTTTTTCTTAAAATGGAATTATGCATTTTTAAACATTTCCCTGTGCTCTACATAAACTGTAAATGCTCTGCTTGGGTCTAAATTCTTCATTCATTCAACTCCACAGGTCCATCTTCAACCCTATTTCTGAGTAATGACACTGAAAGGCTGTTTTGAGCGCTGGCCCTTTAAATGCACATGAGCCACTTCACACACCCCCCCCCAGGTTTTTGGCTGTGCTGCTCTGTCCCGTCAACCAACAACTGAACATTTGAGGTAATCGACTCCAAGTTTGGACATATTTTCAGTATGGACTACAACCACCGCTACTGACAAACAATTATGTTGAACTGGAGAAATGTTTATTGGAAGTCTTGACCTTATATGTGCAAATGTCATAACATAACTAGTTATATACATAACAAATTAAGCAAGAATTAAAACGGGTTGTAGAAATCCATTCTATTTTGTCAAAATGAATATAAAGATAGCTTTGCAGCACCTGGAGGGTTCAAATTCAAACTGTATGAACTATTAGGGTCCAAATACACAAATAAATGAACCAAAGACTAATAAAAGCGGGTTAACCAAAATATGACCCCTTTAAGAGAGGTTAAATCTAGAGAAAAATTCATTTGGGAATTGTCACAAAAGTAGCGCTGGGTCTTTATGGGTTAATGACAGGTTGACAAAGTGCATGTATTTTGGTCATTTTGCTAACAAGAGGGATAACATTCCCCACCCCCTCAAATTGCCTTCTGGTTGATCCATGAGGCTTAAAGACTCTATATAACATAACATCCTGTAAACGTGATCCACACACTACATTTTTTTTTTTTTTTTTTTTTTTACAAAAAAATGGATGAGTTGTGTTTGCTGAGGGTCTTGGTACCTCCATCTTCATATACTTCATACCCACACCCATACAACTGTGACACATTTAATGCCTTTTCTCATTCCAGACACTCTCCTAGGCAACAGAAGGCACAACATCCAACCTAATGACATCACCGACCTCTGTGAAGCCCCTACCCCCTTCCCCCTTCGCTTCCCTC
>JAPQRP010000019.1:43585789-43605789 GCA_037367295.1 Apogon hyalosoma
CGCTTCCCTCCTACCTTCACCCCCACCCCCCACCTTTATAGACAGCAGTCCCACTGGTCAGCCTTTCTCTCTGGGAACACGACTTCATTATGGAGATGAATTGTCTTATTGTGAAGGCCAAACTGCCCCCTCTTGCAGGAGAGGTGGAGCCTCTTGCTGGACATTGGGGCATCATGCCGTGACCCGGCTTCAGGGGTCAGTTCACCCACTGTTTGAAAAGCATCTCATGTAACGCATCAGTGGATGACCGCCTCCTCTTCTCAGCCCATGGCTCTCTCACAGTCACACCAGTCACCAGTGCACTGAACATTGTGTGTCTTTTGTAAAACGTAAACATGGAGTGAGAAGCTTTATTTGGCATCATTGGACAAAATTACACAATAAAGCCCCAGAATATTGTAATTCAAATGCTCCGAGAGGGTGTTAGAGAGGTGATGTTCCACCCCCTCTGCTTGTAGAACCTTGATAAACATTATTATAGTCAATGGTGTGAGGCAAGTAACTTTTGATGCTGTTTTGATTCATGCCACATGTGATTTTTGACAGTTTAACCCATAAAGAGCCAGTGCGACTTTTGTGGCAGTTCCCAAATTATTATTTTTTGTCTCTATTTAACTTTTCTTAAGTGATTTACCACCATCTATCGTAATAATTATCCTCTGTATTATGCTTTTTTTCTGTGAAAATGTGGTGTTTTCCTATATTTAATTTACTGATCGTGCACTTTAATCACCATGTTGAGATTATATTTGAGGGTTATTATAACAAAAAGACAGAAAAATGAAGAAAAAGTGACTTATTCAATTAAAGCTATCATTAACTGAACATAAACCAAGTGTGTCCATCTACTGTCATTGATCCAACTCCATGGGTTTTACTAGTGAATCAATGTTCTAGAAGATGACGGTGTTTCCACGTTCACTACGGAACCTCTGAACGTCCAAATGAGTCATATCTGATGACCGTGAAAAGATGACAAAGTGCATTTTACACCAATTATTTACATGTATCAATAGGATTAGTGGATTGACAGGTATTAAACATTTTACATCAGTAGATGCTTTTGTGTATTTGGGTCTTTATGGGTTAAAAGATAAATTTACGAACCAAGAAAGTCACAATTTTTAATAAAACTGTCTAAACTCATAACTTTCTCTCCACAGTATTTTTCAGAGTTAGGGACCCTGTTTACATGACCATGAAAATCTGATAACTGGGAGTAATCAGATAATTGTAATAATCAGATCTGATATGTTTATGTGCACTTAAAAAATGTGATAACTGAAACAACCTTTAAATGTTTCAGTCCATTTCCTAATTTCTTCTGCAGTACATATGTATGTAGTGATGGTAGACTCAAACTTCCTATTGTTGTTTTCCGCTCATGTTTGACTACATCACATCCATTTTCTATGATTTTTCTTTTTTTTTTTTATACAAATGCAGATGTAAAAGAATTAAATAAATCAGATTAAGAGGTTTACATGCATGAAGACATCGGAGTACAGGAGAGAAATTCAGGTGTATTAATTATACACATATTGTACATTTTGCTTTTTATTGAGTTTAAGTGTGCATGTAAAGCTCACTAAAGATCTCACAGCATCAACAGACTTGTAATAATTTTCACCTTTAAAAACTTAAAACTTAAACCTTTTTTGATGATGGTGATGTGTATCATTCAAGACAAGTGATGGAGTCCATGGAGATGTGTCACACAAAAGCTAACGTTACATCACCATTTTTACCACAAACTGCAACTTTCTTGATTTGTATTATTATTATTGTTATTATTATAATTATTAGTATTTCTAAAATAAGATATAAATTAGATCTGGGTTTTTTTTTATGGCAAAATGAACAGTTTTGGTGATTTTCCTGAACTATTCAACAGGATGAAACATGTTTGTTTTATATTTTCCAGTATTAGCTCAGAGGGGTCTTCTGCAACTTCTTTTTTCTGTTCTGTTGTGGGTGGCCAACATTAATGGGCTCAACTCTCACATGCTATGTGAGTGTGGACCAGAGATATCATAACTTTAATGAATAAGCCCAGAATAAACAAGACAAAAACCACCTGTAACAAGGAACTTCTGCATTATTTATGGCAACTGGATGGAGTAGTAATGGGTATTCAGTTGGACGTAATCTGCAACTTCACCACTATATGTCACTAAATGTCACACACTCAACCTCAAATTCTTACACTATAGCCCCTTTCCCACCAACATTCTAAGGAACTTTTATGACCAGGAATTTATTTATCTGGGTAATCTGCTTGGTTTGCATTTCCATCACAACTCAAAGATCCTGGAAATTTAGGTCCAGGCTTTTTTTGAGTGTAGAAATTAGCCCTTTTACACAGCACTTCTGTCACAGGAATATTTCGCCTTTATTCCGGAACGGCATCAGTGTAAACGAAATGGTGGGATCATTTGGTCCCACCTTTATCGCAGCTCTGTAATGCCTCTGGAGGTAGTAACAGAGCCATGATAAAGGTGGAATCATGATTCTGGAATGCTATGAAAAAGGAACACCTCTCGTTCCACAACCAAGGTGTGACGCTTTGATAATGTATTGCGTGTATGACCGCCGCACCGGGGGGGGATTTAAAAATAGACGCAGGCTGTGTACAGTAAACAAACATATCAACATGATCAGAAAGATGTTGAACTGGGGAGACACAGAGATCTGCGAGCTGTTGTCACTTCAGGCAGTGGACTGTATCCATGCTAACATTTATGGAACGGTGAAAGACGGGCCAATTCTGGACAGGTTAGCAACACTGCTACGCTCAGGGTATTTCCAATGCGCAAGTTATACGTCACACTATGTGGTGCGCTGTGTTACTGCCCCTTTGATTCCCCGTTGATTGATTATGATGGCAATACATTTCTTGGAGTGAGCTGAATATGCTCAAAAGAGTGACTTAAAGCACTCAAAAGAGGATATTCGGCAAATGGACATCACCATCCATCCTTTTCATGCAGTTTCTCTTCTTTTGCTCCATTTTTCAAATGATCCAAACACAAAACAAAGTGAGGCTTGTAGAAATGGAATAAAAATATTTGCAACTGAATACTGGCTTAAACACTGGGGGTGAACATAAGTGTAGAACGCTGCAAGTGTGTTCCATCCATCAGCGTTCTTCAGCACACAGCCCCACCCCTCAAGACTTCTGGGGAATCTGAAAAATCCTACCCCCAACTAGGAACTTCTTTCATGGAAGGTTTGGGGTTGAGGGAAAGTTTTTTGCCCTGGTCATTTCAGTGGAAACATGCTGAGGTTTTTCCCAGGTATCCCAGGTAAAGTTAAAATTCCTACAGTGGAAAAGGGGTTTACGTATTTTTATTTGCTCTTTAACATGACCCCCTTCTCTCACGATGAAAGGTCTTTATGAATAATATCTTTGAAACAGGCAGGGTTATACACATCCTTGATGGTGGTCTGTTTGTACAGAAGAGAGGACGTTACAGTCATTAGTCAGTCAGGTAGAGATGGCTTTATCAAATGCACACAGGAAATTAGTCACATTTTGTAAGACAGTACACATGCAAACCATGGAGGCAGACATCTGTGGGGTAGGTTATGGGGGCTGAGCTGGTAGGAAAGTCTTTGATCAGGTTCTAGAGGAAGCAGAAGTTTCCTCCTGTGGTAGTCTGTGAACGTGTCACCTAAAGCCTGCACACATGCATCTCTCATCAAGACCATAACTCGGCAAAAATAAAGGGTTAAGAATCACTTTTTACCTCTGGAGAGCTGACTTAGCACACTTGCTTGATTCCAGCCATGACATTCATGGAGGTGCCCGCTGTAATCTGCACACATAAAGAGGATGCAATGGAAAAAAGCTCATGGTCACTATAGCTGTTTCATTCTTTCCCTGAGCACATAAAAGAGCCACACTACAAAAGTTTTGCAAAGAAAGTAGCCCACTCAGAGATGAAAACTGAAACTACTGATATTTTACTTTGTTGTGGCATTAAAATCAGATCACATTCAAGTGATGAAGCTGGAATTTAAAGCGTTTGGCTTGTCCTAGAAACAGCGCTATAAAAGGAATCAATATGCTTTATTATTTATTTGTTCATTGTAATGCACGGTTGTTGAAACAGTTTATAGAGGTAGAAACCAGCCAGTAAAGAATTAGTGTTGCTTTTATTGCTTTTCTTCTCAAATGTCCTCGCTGCTTTCTCACCAAGCAGCTGCTGGCAGAGTTCTGTGGGGGTGGCTATGAGCCGACATAGAAATGTTTTATTGTTGTGGAAAAATTATTTTAAGTACTTGCTTTACAATGCTGCTTGAGGCATGCCTATTTCTGCTGACAGCACTCTGTAGCTTTAGTCTGGTTAAATGATATGCTTTACAAGATTTTTTTAAGTCAACACATAAAAAGAACAATGTCAAAACACTCTGTTGTGAAATGCTCTTTGGAATAGTTGTGTTCAGAAAGTCTACTGTATAGTGTAGTTTTGTTTTTACTTTTCGCAGCATCAGTGATTGCATTAACCTTGTCATCCCTTAACTGTGCTATCTTTGGAGAGGCAAACAGTGCAGTGGAATTTGTAATATTCATGCATGCAGGAAAAACACAATATTGTCTTTCCTTTTATTTAAGTAAGTGCATTGGCCAGTTCACACACTGACTACACTGTCTTCAGAAGTTTCACAGAAAATGCGTGAGGTCTCTTTCTCACACCTATGTTTTTGGCCTGCTGCCTAGAGGTCTCTTTCGTGTTTCTCTGCTTCAGTCATTGAAGAAGCACCGACTCTCCTCTATGCACGTTGCATTAATTCTTCCATGCTGCTCTGCGATTGACTGCTTATTTTCTTTTTCTTTTTTTTCCCCTTTAAAGCAGCTGAACACAGATGACTGACAAACAACTCATTTCGTATTTCTGCTTCTTTCTTTTCAACTTTTCCAAACTGAGAATTGGGTTTTCCATTTTCTTTAGCTAACTTGGCAACTTTGTGTTAACATATCAACACTTATTTGATAGTTTTGTTTGTGTTCTTCTATATGTACTTGCTTCTATCTGTATTTCCATCCTTGCAGAGCGACACACTATCCTGCATGTTTCTCTCTAAATCTGTAGGTGAAAGGTTACAGGTCTGTGGACAGGAAGCTTTTCTGCAATAAGAGCTTAGAGGCTTGGTGCGCCAAACCATAGTCTTGTTATTCCGAAACAGGGCCCTTCGCTGTGGAAAGTGCAGCTAAATATTTGGGTATTAGCCTGCCATTGTTTTCCTGTGTGGACCTCAGCTCCGCATCTCGGGTCTAGTACCCTGAAGATGATATAACACCGAACGCAATTTGATCGTGGCCTCTGTGACTGAACCCAAGCAGAGAGTGCGATTTCAAAGCCTGCTGGAACTATTCAAAACACTAGCGGCCCGTTAACAGCCCAGCATAATGAATTCCATGGCGGGCCAGGCCTCTATGTGTGGGAGACTCTGAGCTTAGCTAAATAAACCTTGTCTGGCTGAGTGGCCCCACTGGTGCCCGGCCCTGTGGGGACAGGAGCAGCCTGGTCTCTCACAGGTCACTGGTCAGACTCAGTGTTAATGACAGCCTCACTTACTCTAAACTCATGTCCACTAGCAACATCCAACAAGTCACACCTCTGCTCTGTCACAGATTATGGGCAAGGGCATTATTAGTGGCTCAGTTTGAAATGACAAACTGGATCTATAGAAGGTTCATATGAGTTGTTCTGGTTGAAGCTGATAGCAGAGATCGCTGTTCTTCCCTGTGGTGGGAGTGACGGGCTTTGATTTTTTTTCTCCTTTCGTCATTAACTATTCACATTTTCACCTTATGTGCAGATCACCATCGCCACTCGACATGAGTCCAAGTAGTTCAAAGGCAGCGTTGCTTGGAAGTGCACGCGCCACCCCAGGAGTCGCCAGGCCACGGACACCTGCAGAGTGGTGGGTGCTGTGAGCTTGGGCGTGTTTGGATCAGGGACTGAATTTTCCTCTGAAGATGAGGAAAAGGTTTATGGCACGCTCCCATGAGAGTGTCTCCTGCTCTTTGAAGCTCCTGTCTTGGTGGCTGCTCTTATCTCAGGGAAGGATTATTTTATCTCCCCCTGTTCCCTTCTTTCTCTTCTTCTTCTTTCTCCTTCTTCTTCTTCTTCTGTCTCACTTTCCATCAGCTCAGGTTTTGAGCAGATCTCTTAGGAGATCTTCTCCTTTGCCCTTGCTCTTTCACTACACTCATTTCCAATTTTCCCCTTTCAGTGTACACCCAGTCCTCTTTTCACCACTACCCCCACTCTCTTCCTTCTGCTTCCTCTGTTGCTCTCCACTCTCTTTTTCTTTTTCCCTATCTCCCCTATTCTACCCTTCCAACACATGACAGACTGTGTAATTAATGAGCATCATAAACCTCTCTTTCTATTAGCTACCCATTAGTAAACCTGGCAAGCCTGTCATTTTGGACAAAAACACACAGCTCCTTCATTTGATCCCCACATCAAAGGGGGAACCCCACTGTTTTCGGCTGAATACACTAATTGTGTCCTCGTTCTGGATGGGGCTACACCCCCACTGCTTCAAAAAAGCAGCCAGTGCCGAGTGCAGATAGTAAAGAGAAGTACAGAAGCAGAAAGTATTGATTATACAGGCCTAAATTTGGAGAGCCTCTGACGTTGGAAAATTACCAGTCAGTCAGCATCGTACCTAAAAGTCTGCACAAGCATGAGTTTATTCACACCACGTCACCTGCTCTGTATAGTTACTGTAGACATAATCTGCAAAAAAATAAGAAATATTAAGGAGCTCAAGGCCCTGTTGTGAGTATTTTACACTTTGCTGTTTAGATAAAACAGAATTTTTAAGTGGGATTGTAAGGATTTCCCTATTTTACACTACAAACAAATATATATATAGGTTTGGCAATCTCATTTGAAAGATTTTTTAAAAATGTATGTCTGAGGTTTTGCCTAAAGTCTCATCACCCTCTCACTCAGTCTCAGTTTGAGCAGATTAATAAAGTTTTGTGCTAATATGACAACAAACAAGCTTAGAGGGGCAACTACAAGTCTTTGAACTGAAAACGCAGCTCATGAATATTTATTTCATGCCTTTATATACTACAAAATAAAAACGGCTAAAGACATATGTGACCAATGAATGTTAAGACTTTATGTGTTCAGTGGATTTCACAAAGAGATTTTTAAGTCACATTTTTAAGCGTTGCTTCTCCTGCACATATACATTTTCTTTACAGGGTTAAATTAAATTCCATGTTTTTGTTCTTGTTCTTGCCAGAAAAATGAATGCATTTATTCTGATTTACTCTGATTAACAATTTGCGTTCTATTTAATGTATATTTGACTCACCTCAAATAGGGTGCAGGTCTATTGTCATAAAAAGTACACCAATAGAGCTAATATCAAAGTATGTCTGTATTTTTATTGTTTCCAGCACACAGGACGGCAAACGCATGCCAGCCTCTTTCTCCCTCCCTGCAGACCCTTCGCCTGACACATCACACGCTGGGCCACCACAATGGGCTGAGTCACCACCGCTGCAGGAATCAACACTGTACTTCAGTCACGATTGTCTTCTGCCCTTTACAACATCTATGCCCTTTTGTTCCTCAAGATAAAGGCAACAGTCACATGTTTGAGATTTAAGCGCCTGGCAGCTGCTCTTCTCTGCCTCTATATGCTTCACATCCCCCTCTTCACCACCAGGCAGCATTCCCTCCGGTGGGCTCTCCAGGCATCAGGCCCCTAACATTGTTACAAGGACATAAACACAGACAAACCGTTAGATCCCCCTGGATCTGGCAGTCTGAATGCCCCCTATTATGCCTGTTTCCTGGGAGAATGCAGAGTTTTATGGTGGAATGAGTTCAAACTGACCACCAAGGTAGGAGCTCCCACAGGTCAATAAATACCTATATCAATCAGGCAGGTGTCTAAAGGGTTTGGCTTTTGTTCCAAGAAGCTTTTCCATCATAAAACACACACACACACACACATTAGAAACCACTGGACAGATTTCCACCGGGTATGACAAATGTCTCAATAAAAGTCATATATTAACCTCATTTATTCACAGATATGAAGACGTGTCAAGCTAAAATAACTACATCCAGTGATAATAGGGGTTGATTGGGGGTTTGGGGGTTCATGTCCATGAGATGGTACTCTAGCTTTAAACCCCCGCCACCTCCTCTCTCACAGGCTTCAAAGGGAAAGCTTGGAAATAAGGCCCGCAAAGCCATCTCTCCGTTGGCCTCTTCAAAGGACAGGAAGTGTGTCAGAGGGACAGGCCTTCTTTCCCAGCAAATTCATGTGAGTTGCTATAATAACAAGCTCATCAGTGTGTCTGTGGCAGACTAGTTCAAAGGGGAGCCTGATTCCTCTTGGTATAACATGTGATGATAGAGTCAGGATGCGGAAACCGCTGTTTAGTAGAAATGCAACTGGAGGGCTGGATCCAGCACACAAGTACATCCCTAAAGCTGTAAAATTCCTTCCTTGAAAATTGGGGCCAGATTTGGTTTTTCGATCTAAACTTACACTGGAAATCAAGCCCGCTCATTTGTGTTTACATATGTCACATTTGGATGCTTTTACAGGAATATTCAGGAAATCTTGAGAGGATAATTGGAAAGTTAAATGTCCACAGGCTCAATGCTCATGTCAGCTGAGCTTTTTATACTATAATTATACATTAACCCTTAAAGAAAGATCAGATCTAACCTTTACAAAGTGATTTATCACCATTTATTATTTTATTCTCTGCCTTTATCAGTGAGAAAGAGGTATTTTCCTCTATTTACTTTACTATGTAGATGTTCAGAACAGCTCAGTGTAAATTCAAAGATGATTATATCAAAACAGAGACAACGGCTGAATGGATAAAAATGTTTTGTTTTTTTTTTTAGTTTTGTTTTTTTTTAACAACAAAATATAACATTAACTTGACGTAAAAACAAATGTCTACAACCACTGTCATTTGTCAAATGACATGTGTGTCGTTGGTGAACCAGTGTTCCTAAAGATGACGGTGTTTCCAGGTTCACCATGAAGCCTCTGAACGTTCAAATGGGTCAAATCTGACGACTATGAAAAGCTGAGAAACTGCATTTTACCTGAATTCTTTAAATGCATTAGTGTTTATTGTGGTTCAAAAGTTCAGAACATTTTAGATCAGTAGATGCTCTTGGTCTTTGATGTGTAAGCAGTAATGTATCATGGTAACATAACCAAAACTAGCCGACAGACCAACAATATTTTCTGTTGTGTAAATCAGGCCTGTAAACCTTCACATTAGTGGCTCTGCATAATTTAAGCACCATTATCATTTTACTATGTGGTATTCGCATTGAAATCCCTTTTGCACAGCACCTCAACAAGTCTATTTGTTTCACTTTTAAGATTATGTCCTAAAAATGTACAAAGCCGGCTCTATGATTTTAATCTGCTTTGAATCAGAAATCCACCATGACAAAGAAATAACAAGATAAGAGTTTTTTTTTTCCTCTAAAATTAGACATCCCACATTTGAAAAGCACACATGGTGCCTTTTTTGGCAGCTTGATTGATAACACAAATAACACAACCTGTTAAGTCATATGAGAATCTGTTTGACAAAAAGATAACACTTCTTCTGAATTACAGTGGATGGCAACAGATCACAAAAATATTGTTAAAAGACTGAGCTAAGCAACCTTTCAGATGAACCCCAAGCACTTACCACAGTTTATTGTTCTTGAATAAGGAAAAATACAACTAAAGCAGTTCATTAAGGCCATATTTGCTATTGTTAGATGCTTAATAACGACTTTAAAACACATACATCCACACAATGATCAACATCTTCCTGGAATTGCTACATCATTAAAATTAGTGCCTGAACAGTTGTCCAATTTGTGTGTTCTGTGCAATGATGAGCATGTATATTAATTTTCTGTTCATTTTATTTTCATATTCATTAATCGTGCAGGCAGTAAAACAATGGTGTTGTAGCTGATTAGAATGCAATATGTGAGTTTGTAGTGCATTTAGAACTAATAAGTGTAAGTGTTTCTATGTGCACTATGGAAATCTAACAGTTTCTGGGCCGTTGCCATTGCTTTTTTCAGAAGATGTTATCCACAGTTGCATGGAGCTACTGGCAACCTGGTGTGAAATGGTGCAGCAGCTTCGATAATTTGGAGACATCAAATGATAGCCGGCTTTTTTCTTGTGTCTCAGACCAAAAAACTGGAGACTTCTCATGTCAAAGACCCCAAACAAACAGGCACTGACCACACTGGCCTGGATGATACGGTTTTGTCTCCAGGGCAACTACTGCATAAGGTTTGATTATGCAGAAACAAAGAATAATCCCATTATTAATGTAACTGCTGCCATCACTCTTACTTGAGCGTGACAGGGTGACTAAGGGGAGAACTCCACCTTTGCTCTGCTTATGCAGTAAATAAATAATTGGTTCAATACCAGCTGATTTGAGCTGAGTTGGTTTGAATCTGACTTGCTATTGTCCCGGGACACTGAAGCCCCTGGACCTCCGTGCGCTCCCTGGGCCCATCTCTTTTGTAAACAAGCCTCTTATATACTACTGTATGTGGTGTGAGGTGTCAATCTTCATCTTGTCTGTCGGTGAAACTCTGTGCACTTTGATGGGAGACGTAAGAGGGAGGGAAGGGAGCGACTGAGAAGTGATAGCAAATAGCACCGGAAGTTGGGGAAATATTTTCATAATAAAAATCTGAAACCATCCAACAGACAAATGAACCATAAGGATGCTTTGTTTTTGGACCTCAGTGTGTTAGTTTAAGATGATCTTATGCAGATAGCACAACATGTGTTCATTTACTACAGAAAACTAGGAGTGATTATCATATTGAATTTTATAATTAACTGGTCTCTAGATGGCTGAGTACTGCTCTATTTAACAATGTGTGTGTGTTTTTGCGGTTTTTTTTTTTTTTTTTTGCATATTTACGTTCAAACCCCATTAGTTTTAGCTTGATATCCGCAACTGAACAAAACTTGCACTATCATTTGTATAAGCTGATACTGTGTCTATATGTTTAGAGAGTTTATTTTACGTTTCTTGCATTTTTATTAGGCCTATCTTGTATGTATAATTTACTAGAGAAAACATCAACATCAAACACTTGCTTGTATACATTTGCATACATCGCAATTTGGTGAATAATGATGATTTTGATTCTCATTCTAGTGTGTGGTGTTAGGATGGAAGTAAATATGTGCCAGTATTGTGCAGATATTGAATAGTTGTATTTCACAAGAATTGTTTGTGAATAGTTGTATTTTGTAAATAGAATTTTTTTTTTGAATAGTTGCATTTAAATTTTTTTTACACATAGTTTCATAATCTGAATTCAGCTATTCAAAAAAGTTTTTTTTAATTCAGTATTCCCAAATACAACACGTTTCAAGTTCAATATAAAAAAATTCAATATGGCACAGACATCTTAACAAGGAAAAACCAATGGAAAATTGCAGGCACGGCGAATCACATGATTGATGCAAATGTGTGCCACTACCTGAGTGTCACGTGATCTTCGGTGTGATGCATGATTGGGTGAAAGTTAGATCAAACAGCTGGATTCTCCATTGGTTTTGCCTGGTCAAGATGTCTGTGCTATATTGAATTATTTTATATTGAATTTGAAACATATTGTGTTAGAGAATATTGAATGAAACAACTTTTTTTTTTTTTTTTAAATAACTGACTTAAGACAATCTGTGTAAAAAAACCCCCAAAAAACTGAAGTTCCAACTATTCAAAACAAAATTCAACTTTAAAAAAATTCAATTTACAAAATACAACTATTTAAAACAAATTCTCGCAAAATACAACTATTCAGTATCTAATGGCGCAGATTTACTTCCATAGGTTTGCTTACTTTGTATAATTCATTCTGCACTTTTACACAGTCAGTAATGAGGCTTTTTCAACTCCATGATGTGACTGTGCAGCATATTCCAGTCTCTTGTCTCCCTGACTGATTTATTGTGAAAGCATCAACCGGAAGTCCCGTGCGCTCCTGTGTGCTTCTCGTCGGTGCCGGGGCCCCGGATCAAACAGCCGTTTGGCTCTCAGCCGTTCGGTCCTCCACTGAGCGCAGTCTGCTCTCGGTCTCTACGGACGCGCCTCTGTCTGGATACCGCAGCCTGTTCTTTTATCATACCCTGGGATTATATTTTCCTCTGATGGTTTTCAACTTCAACTCGATGCTTAGAAATGGGTAAACTGCACTCGAAACATGGTAAGGTTTGTTAGTCCTCAGAGAAAACACAGCTGTAGTTTTGTTCAACTGCTGGCGCGATACTTTCCAGTAACATTATTCATTGTCTCGTCTTTTCTTTTTTTTGTGCTTCTCAAGCCGCTATTTGTAAACCGAGGGAGAGTCCAGAAGGTAAGCGCACTTTTCCTCCTCTTTGTGATAAAGTAGGTTTGATAAGGTGCCGTTTTAAGAGTCATTGTAACCGCGCGACTCTTTGGAGGATGAAGCGCTTTAATGGAAAACATGAGTGTGAAGATACAGACTTAAAGCCCTAATGATGCGCTTCTTCCTCTTCTTCTTCTTCTTCCTCTTCTTCTTTGTTCCAGGCGACAGTTTTGTAGTCAATGCCTGTTTGGCCAGGAAGGGGATCGACGACTGGCTCGTGAAGCAGAAGTACTACTGCACGAGCTCTCGCCTCGAGCAACAGGACTGTCACCACAAGAATAACTGCGGTTTGACTGCACGGGTGAGTACGACGCCGTCCACGAGGTTCACGTATTTATGGTCAAGTGGCGTGTCAGACTTGGTTGTTAAATTACTTTTAAAGTATTTCGCTGCTTGTATACGGCGTTTGGTCTCCTGAAACTAATTAGGACGAGATTTCTGAGGCGTTTTTTTTTTTGTTTTGTTTGTTTTGGTTTTTTGTCTGTGCGTAAAATCTCGCCTTGTCTTATCACATCGTGCGTAACTGTCTTCTCCCTCTCACTTGTATCTGGAAGTATTTATAAACTTTCTCAAAGCTTAACAGTAGTTTCCAGACTTTTTTTTTTAAGTGCATTATGAAAGAAACCAAAGTTAACTGCACAGAATTAATCTCATGTGATAAATGAAGTGAGGCGTTTGGAAGTCTACCGTTAGTGTCGTAAAAGAGAGATACACATGACAGCAGGAGCCAAAGTTGGCGCATCACCTCCGTTTTTGTGTCTGTCGTAGCCGATTAAACCCCAGTTTAAGGCTGAAACACAATGAATTTTAATACTCCCTCAGTGGAGGTCTCATCTGCGTATGTAGAGAACAAACACTGGTATCAGCCTCTGCATAGATCTGAAGGCTCTTAAGGTAACAATAGATCAAGCTTGAGTTGAAAGCATTGCACTGTGACAGTCTGGTGACAAGTGTGGATTGTAAAGGCTGGGGAGAAATGTTGGAGGTCATGCTTGTTTTGTTTTTTTTGGCATTGCCGTAAACACTGTGCCGTTGTTGTCAAGTAGGGAAATCCTTTGGAATTGCTACAGAGGAGCCTTAAGCCTCTTTGGTTAGAAATGCCTTCCTCAAAGGCAGCATGTCTGAAGAATTGGAGCCCATCAAGAAGAAAAACGAAAAGCAATTCCTCCACCCACGATCAAGACTCTCTGAGCGGAAATGCATCTATCCATTGAATGCAGCTCAGGAGCCTGAATCTCTTGCATTTGGAACACATAAGAGTACCTACCATTCAGCCTCGTTGATGTGTATTCACCGGCCAAATGCGACTTTTATGAAAAGAATACTGCCACTAAAACAACGCAACCTGCTCATGTCCTCTTGTTAGATTAAAATGAAGGAATTACAGGTGACTGTTTATGTTTGTTTGGCTTCTATGAAAAATGATACTGTGATTTAAGGAGAGCTAGGACAGCCAACATAAGGACGTCTTGGCAAAGTAATGATTCACATTCAAGCTGGGTCTAAAGTCCACCATTGCTCACTCTTGTGCAGCCAGGTGTTTTTATTTATGTAGCATTGCTTTGCTTCAAAACAAATAGAAATGATCCATAACGCTTCAGCGATGGCATGATTCATTTTTGTCCAGATCTGACTGACGTGATGTACAAATGAGATATATTTGCCACAAAAATGAACAATCTTAGCATTTATTTATTTATTTATTTATTTTTATGAAAATAGCTTTAAGATGACTCCCAAATGAAATAAACTAATAGTACGATTTCTGTAATATTATCAGTTTGCATCCTGAATTGGAAGGATTATACATCATAAGTTGTTGTAAATTAAAGCATATTGTGATTTCATTGTTTTCCTGCGACCACAGAGCTGAATTAGCATGTTTTAAATCACTTTATTAGACATAGGATTCTTAAAACGTTACTAATAAAGGTAATTATTTAAACAAACTGTCTATCCCTAATAGAAAGTGTTGGGAGGTTGCCTTATGTTGCACCCACATAGTGTCAGAGTTGATAATCCTTCCTTGTGCCCAGACCAGCAGTGAATATCTTCATAGTAACCAGATCCGCTCAATGCAAAGCTGCGTCTTTTTTCTGGATTGGCACTATGAGAAACACCTGAAAACAAAAAATACCATTTACGCCGTGTTTCATGTGTTGACTGGGCTTCATAAGCTTTGGGCAATTTAGGCATTTAAAACCCCATTATTACCATGCAATTACCATACATTATTACCACAAAACAAACATTCATTACCTTGGTTCTGGAAATGTGCATGCACTTTGGCTTCATTTCCCAGCAAAATTAGTGTGTGAAGGTTTGGCCGTTGAAAGAGCTGGATGTTTTGAAACAATTTAGAAGTAGTGGAGCTTAGTTTGTGTAAATAATTCAAGCTCTGCCTAATGGCTTTCTTATCTGGAGGGAAAATAAATAAAAGAAGAAAGGTGTTTTCAAAATGAGGCTTTATTTGGATGCTTTCGAGTCTCATTAAAAATACAGACCCAAACGTTGTATATTGAAGTGTAGTTTATAGAAGCATTTATTAGAAGGTAGGAGTCCTTGATCTGCCATAAAGCTGTCTTCTGTTTCTGCAGTTTTATGTGTTTTTACTGTGTCAGAGCCACCCTTCAACACTTTATCATATCATTCCAAAAAATCTTATTGCAGTGTTATTTTAATTTATGGTGGTTACATTCCAAAACAATTCTGTTCCCAAAATTTGTTGTAAAAAATAGCTACAAAATGATAAACAAGTAAATATTTCCTCATCTCAAAAAATGTTATTGAAGATGAAAACTTAAGCTATAGCTAACTTTTTAACATTGGGTGAATACAATCTGAATGACTTAGCTTAAAATGCTGTCTATATTCAATAGGATACCTGGTGGGAAAGCTATTTATAACTGCTGTTTTTTGAACCCCCTCCCAGCTGAACCAGGATCCAGGAGAATTCGGGTCAGGTGTCAACAGTAGGGAGTCCACGTTTGGAATTCTTTTGATCTGGTCTTTTCTGAAACTGAGGACTGGAACAATGCTGTTTATTTTGTAGAGGGTGTTGTTTCATAGTAGTGGATGTTTGTCATGTTGAGCAAGCATCTTGGGTGCATTTATAGACTAAACCCTACTTTAGTTTAAGGCTTAATGACATTTCCATGCCCACCTTGTGTCCATTCATGAGCTGTGTAGGCAGAGGTGCAGTGTTGGTTGCAGACAGTGAGTGGTGTGGGCAGGTGGATCTGTGTGTTTCAGTTATGTGAGCCTTGGCACGCTTTCTCCACTGTGTCCAGCATGGTGTCTACACCTACCCATAAATTTGATATGTTGTGTTCACTCCACAGAATTATGTTGCTGACACAGACACTGATAGCATTGAAGGGTTTTACAACTTATGACTTGGAAGTTCAGATTTCTGTTGGCTAGTTATTGGGTTGCTCCTGAAGCTTAACATGGCATCAGTTAAAAGAGGAGTGAATTATCTTTGTAGCATATAAGATTAACTGCAGATGGATTATATTTTAATGTTATTTGTAGCATTATGGTTATTCCCCTTCCTAGGCTTAAAATCCCCCTCCCCCGCTGTCGTTCGCCTTCTTTCTCCCCTCCTAGACTCCATCTGTTTCTTGCATTTACCCTGTGGCCCTGTGTTGGTTGTGGCTGATGAAATGAGACTGCATTTGAAGTGGGCCATGCAGGGAGGTGTTTGTAGTGACACTGATGGCTCCTCCTCCACTGTGAAGCCCTTCCCTCTGTGTAGTAAATGGAGCCCCTCCACCTCCAGTCTTCCCAAGCGGCTGCTCTTACAATGCCAAAGCTTCATTTTTTTTTTTGTTTTTTTTCATGTGAGCTTCCATCTATTTGTATGGAACTGTAGGCAAAAAAAGAAGCAAAGGTACATCTGATGACAGAATTCAACTCTTCAAGTGAATCACAGTAAAACGTCTGCCCCCAACCCCCATGTCTCTCAGTAGGTTGCCAGCTCTTTGATTTTTCTCAAGTAAGTAAAGGTTTTTTGGAAGTAGGCCTAAAGCTTTTAGACACATTCCCTCAGCCTCTACGTCTGACAAAAGACATGGCAGGTTTTGCGCCCCCTTCGTTTCTTGCTTGTGCTGCGGTGCTTTTTCTCTCCTTGTCATTTTCACAAAGCAAGGGCCCTTGTCTTGAGGCTGAAAGCACCTTTCAGATGCAGACTCCTCTTCCTCTTTCTCTTCTTTCTATTTTGTCCCATTGCATTTTCTTTTCCCACCGACTGGCCTCTTTTGCGTGTTGTGTGACGTATGCCCCTCTCCCACCGGGCTCTACCCCCTCTGTGCTCCCAAGGGACCGAGGGCCTGTTGTTGCTCTTTGAAGAGGCTGGGAGAAAAGTTTGGAGCCACATTCTAAAGAGAAGAAAAGGCCTTAGCCTTTGGGGAGGAGGGGTAGCACCTGGCCATAGAGGGTCTCTGTGATTTTCTTTTCTATTTTCCCATGAGAAGATGGGATGGTAGTCTTGTGTTAATGTCAATGTAGCTGGAGGACTGGGAGGCTAGAGGACGTACAGGTAGCTTTTATGTCATATGTGGCATCGTATGTCATGTAGATTACTCCAGACCGGATGAGGTTGTCCGGTGTGACAAAGCTGAGTGGATAACTCTCAGGTTCAGTTGTTATGAATAGTGCCCTCTGGAAAGGATTTCTATGAAAGAATGAAGTTTAGACCAAGGTAAATCTGCAGTGACATGTAGAAATTTGATCAGGTTTATCCATTTCCTTTTTGTGGCAAAGCATTTCTTCTTCATTTCCTTATGTGTGCCACGCTGGCCAGATTTTCTCATGAAATGCTGTATGAATGAGTAGAAGTCTATAAAACAGGTCAGGTTTCTCTTCAACAACAATCTCTTTCTTTAACATAACATGTACAGTGTGTCATTATGAATAAAACTGCACATATGGGATATTAATAGTGCAAGCGAGACAGTGCACATATATGTACAGATCTGTTCATGCATGTGCTGTAAGTGTGCAGTATGTCTGGAGTCAGCTGTCCGGATGCACTCCCGAGATCAAAGACTTCTGCGGGAATGTGCTCTGAATCTCAGGGGATTAGCAGCTGAGATTGTGCTTTGTTTCCCCAAATATATGCTCAGTTTGGAGCAACGGTTAGCTGTTGATCAAAGTGTCTCTCACCACCCTTTCAGCGTTACATCTAGGCTTGTGCATTTTGTTCCACGCTTGGGGTCGGGTGGGATTTATTTCAAAATGATAGAGAATAGCTTGAGCTTTAAAATATAAGTGTTAAGATCTAGTTTTACCTTTTTCTAACCAGAGTTGAAGCTGGATGCAGCCTGAAACTGAAATCCCTTGCATTTAATATGCACATGGTACCATGCAGATGATCTATCTAAATACAGAGTGATTTACCTGAGATCATTATCGTTTTAAATACCCACATCTCTTCAACCTTTTGATCTATTTGGATGTCTTAGACATGCTAATGTACTTTCAAAGCATCGGGAAAGTGCTTCTTTTCCTTCTGACCTAAAATAGTAAGATCAAAAGAAGAGAAATTATGTGATAATTATAGTAGATAATAGATAGAGGCTACCTTAATGCAACCAAAGAGAATTTTATTCACCTGTTCATAGCTTGTATGACTTTTAAGCATTAAAATAATCTCCCACAATATGAAATATAAAAGTGTTTGTTCCTTCTCTGATTTCATTACAGTACAATACACTAAAGAGATGATCTTTATGTCATTACAGATGCAGTAGCAATTGCAAACACTTAATTTAGTGGTGATTAATCCACACAGACCTACACATCACTCATTATAAAAATAGGCACATTTTGGCAGGTCCAACTTATTACCGTAAAAGTATTTCAGTGAAGTGAAGTGTACAAGTAAACCATTCTATGCAAAATACCAACAACCTGGTTTATCATCAGTGGTATTATTCACATCTGTTTGTATGCTATATGATGTTATTAACAGCTGAGTGCATACGACAGTGACGGTTTAGGAAAAACTCTTGGGGAGTGGGGCTTCTGTGGTGGTGAGCCCCTTAGAGCTTTCTGTGGTAGCTCAGTGCCCGTTTTAATCACCCACTTAAAAGGCTCTGCTGAAGTGGGTGTTTAAGTGTTTAAACCCTGAATAATTCTCTCTTGTTTGTTTATCAGGTTTCCCTGCGGGTTGTGTTCTGGCCCATGCAGTAAGTGCTGAATAATTTGACTGAACACTCAAAGTGGTGCTCAAATAGGATGAGATCAACATCTGCTTAAAACTCCTATCAAGCTCTCTTGAGAGTGCACACTGACACTCACAAATATACATACACTCATCCCATTTGTTTACTCTAATATGTGAATCTATTTATCACTGCTAACAGACGCACAATCCCAGCATGAATCACTTCCACTGTTTTGCTTACAAACTGGATGTAGGGAAACATCATTGATAGACTCCACAGTTTCCATGAGCCCTGCTGTGGTATTTATCCTCCTTGTGTGAGAGCTGTTGTGGCCGAGGCCTTAAGGCCACCTAGGTTAAAGGGAATGGAGGAAGTAACTTTAGGTAAACAGAGTTGGGAGAGCATTGTGCCTCCTGCAGATACAGGTTCCAGGGCTCTTCAGCTCTTCCTGTGGCGCCACTCCTGGAGGAGGTCTGGATTGTCTGTTAGGGGATGTTTTTGATGGAAGGAAAGCTAAACACAGGATCGACCCTGCTGAAAGGAAAGCTGTCCTCTCCTGGTGTGTTTATGCTCCATAGGTGCCACAACCCAAAGAGGACCTCACCCTGTAGAGTCTGAATGAAGCCATCCAACCCTGTGCTCCCCAAATGGCCATTTGGCCCCAATGTTAAACTTTCTTCATCTCCACCCATTTTTTTTTTTTTTTTTTTTTACTCAACTTTGAAAAACAGTAACCTTGATGTGTAGAGAACTTCACTGGATTGGACAGAGGTTTTGTAATTCTTAAGGGGACTGCAAAGTAACCATAAGCTCCTGAGTGCAGCAATGAGGTTGAGTAACGACTTCTCAAAATAGTTTGAGCGGGATTAGTTTTACCTCTCAGTGTACGAGACGCACACTGTATTTGTAAGATGTGGGCCTGTGGTTTTTTATTTCCTCTTAATAAAAGCATCATTGTGTTCAATCATTAATTATGATTGCTCTTGGAGTTAAAATAAATTCCCTGAAGTATTGTTTTTACTCCGGGTCTTTGTTGATCAACCCCTTGATTACAGAGTCAAGTCGCTCTTTCAAATACACATATGTGATATTTGAGTATTGCAATAAAAAAAAGTGCAGAAGAATGTTGATGTCGAAATGCATGTGTAGAATAAAGATAGAAAAATTAATGGTTTTGGCTGAATGTCTGACAAACTATCAGTAAAGGCAGAACTTGGCTTCAGTAGGAACTGAAGGATGATATCCTACTCAGCCGGAAGTGCTGACATGGAGGGAAAAATAATAAAATTCAGTTAAAAAAAAGAAAAAAGAACTACATGGACTTATTTATGTTGATTTATATGTTTAGTTCAACAGACATACTATATGCTGATGATGCAGT
>JAPQRP010000019.1:43607836-43635305 GCA_037367295.1 Apogon hyalosoma
CACACACACACACACACACACACACGCACACGCACACGCACACACACACACACACACACACACACACACACACACACTCTGAGTGAGTTTCCTCTCACTGGACTGGTTTTCCTTATTTGCCAGGGAGGTTAGCAGCTCCAGAGCTAACTAATTTCCTTCATGAAGGGTGAGATATCCTGTTGCTAAACTAACCACACAAGCTTTTGCAGATGAGGTGTGTCATTTGCTCAAGACTCTTGAGTCTTTTTTCTTCCTCTACTTTTCTCATTCTTTGGAACTTAGCTTTACTCTGAATTCAGAGGACCATAATGTTGTGATTTGTTACTCTTGGCAGGCGGAGACCACCTGTAAATCAAGGCCAAGCGACAGGCTGTCTCCATTCTCCTCCAAACCAGAGCTTCCTTTTGGGAATGCACGGTCCCCAAGTGGAGTTCATTGCTTGGTGGAGAATGTGTTTTAAGGATTCACCTCTTGCTCCTATTCCCTGTTAACCCCCTGACTCCCAAAGAAACTTAAGGATAAAAACAGAAAAGACTTTGCCAGTGCTGTCTGCACCCGTTATCTTCACGTCACCATATGACTGTTGCTGCTGTTAACTTCTAAACAGAACAAACAATTAGAGATCATGATGAAGCTCAAGTATTTATCTAATTCGTTTAGATAACAGGAGGTTAATTGACTTCTGCTAATTACAGCCACAAATATTCCACATATTCATTTATGTAAGAAATAATAAGTCCACTATTAAAACTGATTTCCTTTGCAGTTTTGAAATCAGTTTTGAAATCAGTGTTTTTGTCTAAGAAAATGAAAGCCCTCTTATACACTAGTTTGTCTAAATTGCTGGATTGTTAATTATGAGGTTTAGACTCTTGATCTTGACACCGTGTATCCTCTCTTTCTGCTCCTCTCTGGTAAGATAAGGCTTTGATAAACAGTGTGATAAATGTTAATTGCTGTGGTTACATATTTTTCCTAAGCTACTAAAGCAGGTACTTTGAGTAACAGGTAGAGTTTAGTGCCCAGGGGGCTAGCTGAGCTATAAAAGCTTATCTTTGCAGGTGTAAAAGTTTTGTAAATGGGTCATTAAGTGTTGGCTAACTTCACACATAAAGCACATAAAGGGAGAGGGGGAGGGAGATTACTTCAAATCAGCATGTTTCTGAAGCGCAGAGATCAGGGCTGTAAATTCTGCTAATATTCCACTGAGCCTTTGAGGAGGCAGGCTTTGATGTGGGTGAGGTAATGTGACCATCAGTGTTTGCAATGTTAATCTGACATGGAGGAATGGCTGGTGCTCCACAAAAGGAAGGCATCCAATCACTGCACTTGTTCCTGTAAAAATCAGACGAATTCACAGAACAAACAACACGTGCACTAAAATTCACATACCCACATGTGTCAGAACACACATGCTTACTTATACATGTAACCACAAGACACGTGCCTCTTATTCAACAGTGACACACACTCTATCTAAACACACACACACACACACATGCGCAGTATAATTTATACCCGTTAGAGTCTTTAATGAAGAATTTTGATGCTGCAGAGATGCCCTGGCCTACAAATCATAGTCTTCAGACATGGATTTGCTTGGCACATACCATACACTGTATATAAAGATGGATGCCAAAATGCTGTTTCCTGCTGTGCACAAATTAAGCCAAAATCCTACGGCCACAGGAGCTGCCATGTCGCTTGTGTGCCACACTTTGAAGTCAGAGTCTGCACAATACAGACATAAAGATCTACCTAATTGGTTTGCATCTGTGTGGGATTCAGGTTGATTTTTCATTCTAAAACTAAACAATTCATTAAAACAAACTGATTAGAAGGGTAAATATGAAATACAAAAAACATCATGAAATTTATTTAAAAAAGACCAAAACTACCTTTGGGAATAATGTAATTTTGGCTGTTGAGGGGGTATACTGCAGGCAGCCAACAGGGGGAGATATGTTGGCTTCACTTTTATGTTGCGTTTCCACTACGTGGTGCTGGCTCGACTCAACTCGGCCTTTTTGTGTTTCCATTATGTAAAAGAACCTGGAATTTGGTACCTGGTACTAGTTTTTTGGTATCTGCTTGGCCGAGTTTCCAAAATGGGGAAAGAGCTACTAAAACGTGATGTGTAAACACTGTAGACCACTGATTAGTCAGAGAGTTGCCTCTGTGTTATTGCGTCATCAATGTGCGACCCGGCATTAAAAAAAAAAACCAAAACAAAAAAAACAGATTTGGAAGTTTACAGTAAATATAGTGGTAAGTTAATCCCCATGATGACAGCTCTCAAAACTACACCGTGGTTGATCAAGGAGGTTCAGACATTTATTTCCTTGGTGCCCGACGAAAAAATTCAGCATGAGCTTGATGGGTCAACATGCAACAAGCGAGTTTATCAGTAACTCTCTGAGCAGATGTCACGGAAGTTACGCGATGCGTTGCTATGACGTCCAGGTACTCAAAAGTCGGTAGTATCCCATAATGAAAACAGTCTCAAGGAATAGTATCTGGTACCTGGGTCGAATCGAGTTGAGCCGAGTCAAGCCGGTTTCATGTAGTGGAAACGTGGCATTAGAGAGCTTTTGTTATGTCCATCTTCACATGCAGTTTATGATACAGACCTTTTTAGTGAAATGTGAAAATTACCATTCTCACTAAAGCTGTTATTTATTTATTAATTTTTTTAATTTAATATTGTTCACCCTACAACTCTTGATGCTTCTTAGGCCTCAGCAGTTTTTCTGTTGTGGGTTCATGTGGACAATCTCTGCATGACCTGTGTCATGAACTGCAGTTAAAATGGCAAACCCTCTGGCATGTGGAGCCTCCTCAAACCCTTACAACCTTGGTGTTGCTGACCATGCATGCTTTAATCATAGAGCAGCTTCCTTTAAACCTGCCTGGTGATGTATCCCATCTCCGTGGCTATAATTTCCTTCCTGGGGTGCAGGAAGAGGAGCAGGCGTGCCGTGACTGAGGGGTGTCAGGCATGGGGCCGCAGAGTCTGCCTGCAAAGAAGGTGTCTGTCTTTGATGTTACTGCTAAAATGTCATATTCCACTTAAGCTCTTTTAGCAGTGTTTATTGTTTCATTATTAAGCTTGTTATCCATTGAAATTTTGTGTGGATTTATTTAGTTTGATGGGCTATTTAAGTATGTTAATGGCTGACTTTGAGCTACATTGTTTTGTGCAGTGTCATCTAAACTGACCCACTGTAGTGTCTATATAACCTAAAATATTACCATGAACTGCAACATACCCTTAAAAGAAATAGAGACAATTTTCAAGGTGACCTTGTGAACTATAAACACACCAATGCAACTGAATACTTAAAAATACCAGAGTACAGTGGTCTGTGAAGGTTATAATTGCCATGATCTGTCAGTGTTATCAAAATCTGCAGAGCCAAAGCCAGAGGAACAAATAGTAAAAAAGCAAACTTTAGGCATAATCTAATTCTGAGAAACACTGTCATATGTGCTTTTAAAGATTCAAAATGTGTTGTAACCACTTGATAATAACAAAAATTTTCCGGAAAATTTTCAGGAGTGTAATATTTATACTGTAGAATAAAAGCCTGGGTGTTGTTTTGTAAAGTGTTCCAGATTAAATTCGTAACATCTTATGTTTCGTTCATGGCGTATGCGAATGGCTCCACATCAAAGCATTTACAACTTGTGACCTCTGGAAAGGCATTCGGGTTCTTATCAAAGGTGTAAAATTGTATTGTAAAACACAGCAGATATGATTTACTTTTGTGCTGCTGACTGTGTATGAGTTCAGTTAAATGCGTTTGTTGTAAAGCTCTGACATTGTACATGATACACTGGAGCAAATTCAAGAATTGCATTATGATGATGAGCTTCATAGGTCCTTTGTACGAAAACATATTTATCTCATTTGGCTGAAGAGAAATGCAAAAATTAATTGGACATGGCTCACTATGATGTAGGAAAACTGGCCCTGTTTCCCCTCCTTCCATAAATGGGACCGTATCAAGTCAGCTTTGCTATGCTATATGATTATCTGAGATCTTTATTTCATGTGTGAAAACTGATCCCCTTTGAAGCCACACTTAGAGGCAGTGCTGTGCTTCACTGCCTCACATCAACACCCTCTATCTTGACTCCAGCTCTGGCTGTTATGTTTTACTGTAACGAGGTGCTTTGAATGAGGCTGTTAAATGTTGCTGGAAGGTGAGGAGCGTATAAAGAACTGGAAGACGAGACTGGATACAGGTTTAATCGGCTGTCTGATGATGACTGGTGGTCGTCTTTTATACTCAGTATACTCACACACTTACCTCATATCGGAGGACAGGCACTGCTCCAGATTTCAGGAGTTGTGTAGCTCCGTCCTTTGAAAGTGCCTCCTGTGTATCTCAGTTTACTCTTTGGGATGGTGGAGGGGGATGGGTATTTCCTCTCTTGAGATCTTCAACGAGTAACACTACACCTATAAGCTAATTTGCAGCTCCAAAACTAATACAAGTTTTTTGTTGTTTTAGCTCTTAGTTTTCAACTTTTGGCCAGTGTTTGCACTAGAGATTCCCAAATTCCCATGCTGTACAGCTGTTTTTTCCATCAGTGCTTCAGAAACTTTCACTAATGGGTGCAGTTCAAGTTATACAGAATGAGTCAAAATCGCTTATTTGCAGTGTGTTGACAACTTAGAGCTTTACACTGCGGCTCTTGATACACCTGATGCAAGGATAGTAAGGTATTACATCTGAAACTGGCCAGTCTTGTATACTATATTTATAGGTATATGTGCAGATGTTGGCCATTCTGTAGCTGGCAGCAGTAGGGTGCAAGTGTGAATAATCACTTCACACTTGATGTAATGCTCTGTTTTGCTTTCCAGGGTTTGGGTAGCTTTAATGTGAGTGTCAGAGACCTCAGCCATCTCCTGTCTGAAAGGCCCAGGGATAGCAGACATGTACTACTAGAAACACAGCCACTATTTCCACATTCTCCCTTGTCTCTGTCACTCTGCCTGTCTCAACCCCTCAGCTAAATGGCCTTTCATGTGTGTAGCTCCCCACTTCATGTCGGCACCACTGCTCCGAATGTCGCAGTGCTTTAGGTGTTTTCTTGCGCCGGGCGAGGGACAGAACAGGAGGCACCCAGCCGCAGTCCTAATGAGATTTTTCCTGGGTTTTGATGGAGTGCCAGTAGCACTGCCATTGCTCTAGAGGCCTGCCTCCACTGAGCCCTGGCACGCGATCAGGGGAAGCTGTCGTCGGCCGCATAAATTGTCAGCCTGTGTGGCGGGTCGTAGAGTCAGACAGCATAGAGACCAAGAGGCCCTGTGGGACTTTCCCACAATCACATACAAGTACATATTACTCGCACTGTAGTGTACCCTTTTACTTTCAAACACAGATACTCAAAACCCCCATAAAATTGGCTCAGTGGGTTCATTTTTGCTGTGCAAGTTTAAGGATGATGCTAGCGGCAACTTTCTGTCTTAGCTCACCAGGTTTCTGTCAGCAAGCTTTTTCACTTTCTCTGTCCCACTAGATTTATCCAAAGGAAAAAGACAAATTTAGATGGCAGAGTTTGGCACACTTAACCCTAGTGTTTATTTACTCAGGGTTGGTCAGTAGAGCACAGAGACCAAGAACCTACTCAACATACGCATACAATGTGCTTGTGGCATCATAGGGATAGTGTTTAGTCACATTTTCTAAAATTATCCAAATCATATCCCTGCTGTTAATGTGGCTATAACAAAATATTTAATTTAATATTTAAGAACTATGAAGAACTCCAGCTTCCTCCCACCTTTCAAAGACTTGCACTGATAGGTTAATTGGTTTATCTAAATTGCCTAAAGGTGTGAATGTGAGAGTGATTGTTTGTCTCTGTGTCAGCCCTGCGATGAACTGGCAACTCGTCCAGGGTGTACCCTGCCTTTGCTCATAAGTAGCTGGGATAGGCTCCAGTGACACCTGCGATCCTAGTGAGGATAAAAGTGAGTTCATATGATGAATGAATGAATGAAGAACTATGAAGAACAACAGTCAAGCAACAATTATTAAAAGAAAGTCAACTTATTTTCTCCCTGTCAACTTATCAAAAATGCCACAGGTTCTGTCTTCAACATGATGAATGACTCATTCCCCCCCTTCCTTGTGACATTCCCACATATTCTGCATCTCACAGTTCGTTGACTTCAGAGAAGTGTATCCACCCCTGTTGAAGCTGGTCGACCTTGTTCATCATACATTCTTGCTTTTTTCTGCCTTTAATGTCAGACAAATCTGTGGGCAAAGTAGTAGTCATAATAATGACAATGTGGTGTAATCTAAATCTTAAACTGTACTATTCTTTGCTCTAATAGTGAAATACATACCAGTTTGTGAATTTATAGGTCACGTTGTTACAGTCTTTTTTCAATGAAAGAACTGGCTCTGGAGTCCCTGTAGCCTATATGATCCCATATAACAGTGTCAAGTAAAATATAGTGAATTATTTGTTTGTGACAGTAATTGGTCAATTTGGTCAAATGAGCTATAATGTTCCTTGCTGTAATGTTTTAAACCAGACATCCTCAAAAAGGAAAACACACCAAAGGGAGCAAAGAAAGCGCTAGCCTGACATAGTGTTAGTTCAGTAAATATTTTCAAATGCATTAATCTGTCTCTGCTATATCCAAATCCATATTCATAATGTGCACTGCTGATGAGCTTTGCCAAATATGTCAATATAATGCCAACGGCCAAACCAAACAGGCCTTCATGCTGGCGAGTAACGTAGTTGGGAAGTCGTAATAGGGCCGGGACACTGTGCTCTGTGTTATAGTCCTGTAATAAATCACTCTCTGTGAGGGGGCTTGAACAACTTTAAAGCACATGGGGGCCATACAATCCCTTGACCTGGAGGCCCCAAAGAAGCTCTGAAGGACCTGGCTGCTGCTGAAAGAAAAATGCTTTATACTCTGGTTTCCACAGAACATTTAACATCATGTCTGGAAAATTGTTTTAGCTGGTCCCAAGTGCAGTAGAAAGATGCATTTTTGGGCCCTGAAGCCTGCACCTCTGGTCAGATCATGCTGAGATGCAGGGAAGTGGCACCTCATAGTAGCATTTAAGTAAGGGTTGAGGTCAGATAGACAAGCAGTAAGTAAATCTACAGCATCCCATAAACCTGATCAGCAGCTGTGTCCTTGAATCATATGGTGGTGATTTTATAACACCACTGCCAAAAGTGACTCTATGTAAGTTCACCACCTCACATTATCATCATCTAAACTGTGGCTGAGTCACTTTAGGTGGGAGTTTTGGGAGGTGGCTCATCTGGCCTGAAGTGCACTCCTCCTGTTTGCTAAGGTCACAAGTGAACCATCCATTGGATCAGTGCTTCACCAAAAGAGATTGATGGCTCTTTAGTGGTCACTTTTGAGTGCACATGTTCTCAAGAAGGCAGCACAGATTTCTCATTGATGACCATGGCCGTTTAGATTTTCCATTTGTAAAAGTTGCATCCGTTGAGCTATGTCTTTGGTCATTAGATGAGAAATCCCAAATGAGAGAAATAACCAGCACTGCAGTTAGAAAAAAAATCCAGTTTGAGTGCCTTCATTTCCAGTGAAACTCCAAAGTGAGTCTCCTGTCCCATCCACAGCAATGTAAACAGTGTTTTAGGTTGCAGAATAAAGATTTTTACATTATTGTGTTGTGAACCTGCATCTGAAACATTAAATCCAGGTGTATAAATCAGTGTATGATCTGCATTAGCTCAAGGTTTGCACAGATACCTGTGGTAGACGAACTGGACTGGTGTTATGGACAAATCCATGTAATGTAAAGAATACACAGATAACTTCAACCAACACTTAAGGTAACTCAAGTTTATATCTGAACTGGTTGCTACTCACCTTCATGACAGACTAAAGCCTCTGTGTCTGCTATGTCCAACCCACAGTTTCAAGCATTTGTACCAGTTTGTAATTGTTTTTTGCATGGTGTTAGTGTGGACAGGGTATTAGCTTTTAGTGCTGAAAACAGTTTACAAGTAAAAAAGACTAAGCTCCAAATCAATGAAATTACATCCATTTTGTGTGTCTGAGCTGTTTCCATTTCAGCCAATTGGACTGTAGTTAGTTAAATTCATTTTAATTGAATGCTATCTTTTCATTTAAGCATTATTTTTTTTAATTATTCTGGCAGTTTAATTTCTATATCACACTATTTATTAAAGCTGCTTCATGAAAGTCAATGATGTGAATCCTCAAGACCCCTCGGTCGACTGAGGTCAGCGGAGTTGTGTTTTCCTACCTTACCTGAACACAGCGTGATAGTTCTATATCTGGTGGTGCCTGTTCTGCCTGTTAACATATGGACTAATATGGACTATTTATAACCCCCTGACGTGTGTATGAAGGACCTATGAGAAGGTGATGAGTTGTTGTCTCTTGACTGTGTAGTAGCAATTTGTGGACTACACTCATGGCCGAAAGTTTTGGAAATGACACAAATGGATTCCTTGTTTAAATGTGATTTATTTGTCATTACATTTCTTTGAAAATGTATATAATGCTTCTAATAGTTCTTCAGTGTACCTCAGAAACATATGGAAATTAAAAAAAAAAACTTCAGCAGCAAATTTAGAAAAACAAAACTTGCCAAGAGTGTAGAAATGTTTTATAATTTTACAAAGACAGTACATCCTAGTTTTCTAATCACTGATCAATCTGTTGTAAAATGTGATGCACATAAAAAAAAAAAAAACTATACAAATTTGACATAAACCAGTATATTGCCCAGCACTAATGAATGTAGATATGTACTAAAGATTCAGTATCTAAAGGAACAAGAAACTTGCAGTGTTTTTCCTTATGGTTAGCATTCATAACCACTTAGCTTCCCCCACAAAACAACCTAGAAATTTCTGCTTTTTATGTTCAAAGTAAAGAAATCATGTCCTGCACGTTGCTTCTTTCTGTTCTTCTGTATATGTTACCATTTAGCGGTCACATACTTAGTCATGATAGTAAGGGAGTGAATGTGTGTTGTGTGTAAAAAGCACAGGATATTTTTTTCTTAACACTGACCAGAGCAAATCCCAGAGTAACCCCAGAGTACTAATAATACAGCTCCCATCCATCAACACAGACAACAACCAATTAGCACATTCCTCTGCCCCCTTTTTCTCATGTTCTTGGCTAACCCCTCAATAATTTTGGATCATTCATCAAAAAACAGAAATGCACTCAAGATGCTGTATCTGTGTATGTGCTTTTGTGTGCATGGAATCAAAGGAATGTTGAACGTGGAGTGGCTTTATTTTTCTTCTGTGGGAATTTTATTTTCTCTGTGAAAACAGAGGTCAGCGTACAAGTTACTTCCATTTAAAGACTAATACTGTACTGCCACTGCCAGTGATGCAGATCATAAGCCTTTTTTCACTGCACAATTTATATGAATCTTTGGTTTCATAAGGCTGTTACTGTTAAATTAGTTTCACAAAGTTTTACATCCATCAAGCTCATTTTGAGACCCCTCTGGGTTGATTTGTGAAGGCTAATGCTGAGCTGGAAGCTGTACATTGGCCTTGTACAAACAAACACACATTTGGTTGACATTTTTGTTCGATATTAAAGGTTACGCAAAAAATGTCAGAAACCTACTCAGAAAAATAGCTGTTCTTAAATTGAACAAAAAACACCTATTAACCAAATGATCAATGTGTTGAAATATGACTAAGTGGGATGTAATAACTCTGAATGGTAGAGAGCTCAGTGATGCCACCTATCTTTTTTACTCATGTTTTAGATGGTTGGAAATGCTGTAAAGTATTGAATCTACTTGATGCATCACAATGTTTCATGTGGGATGTAATACCTCTACTATACTGAATACTTTTTATGTTGAGAGATGATTTGTTTTGTCTAGTAAGGCTTTTTGATGTTTATTTGGTCAGCAAACTTTGCAAGAGTGTCCAACTAACCGACTTGAAATTTAAGTCACTATATACTGTATTTCTATCCTAATCCTATGATCATACTGTTGTTACAGGCAAGACTACTGTTGACCCTCTTATCATACCAAAACTGAGCAGACCTGCATTAAAACCAGCTCAGGAGCAGTTTAGTGAAGCCGGCCAGAACATGTGTTGACCTATTCATACCAACAACAAACACAGGCTTATCCCGGTACTTGCTTTGTGGGTATCAGCCTCTCAATCTGACAGCCAGCCGGCCAGTTACTCTGCGGTTTGCTCCATTCTCTTGCCGAGGCCACCCACTGTGCTGCAGCCTGGTCAGCACTAGACGGGAGCAGGGTGTGATCACACCAGCTGACCCTCTGCTTCTCCAGATTTCACAGAAATCCTGTCACAGACCACACATCTGTGAACAGACAAGTGTGTATGCAGTAAATTAACATGTTCTTGCATAGTCATTCAAGAAGTGATTTTTATAAACTTAACTATTAATTATTAATTATTAATTTAAACCACCTACTTTGATTAGCCTGTTGGGTAATATGTGCTGTGTTATTGTCTCAGCTGTATATGTGTGAGGTTTGCCTGTTTTGGTGATTGAGAGGTGTTTTTTTTGCACCGTTTTCTCACTGGAAATCTTTGAAATGAAGCCAGGGGTGGGTCTTTGAATGAATGTGTGTTGAATTATGTGAGTACGAATGCGTGCATGTATATGTGTTTGTCAGCCCGTGAGTAATGTTTTTTTGGCCAGATGACTGTAATGCCCCATGGATACCTGAGACAGACTTTTCCATAGTGAAGCTCAGGGATCACATGTCCCTCCAGTCGCTGTGGTATGCACTAACAGACAGAGCTGCCAGTGGGCCCGGGTGAAAATGGCCCAGGATAAAAAACAAGCCTCTGAACGTATCTCTGCAACGATAGACTGTCACATAAATAGCCCTACAACCAGCCCTCTTTCTCAGAATTCACTGCAGGACAGACAGCAATGATTTAGATACTTCTTTCATAGTTTCAATTCCTTCTGCCAACCTTATGCTCAATTTGTTTCAGTCCTGCAATTACGATCCTCTTAAATGTTCTGCTTCTGTTGAAGCTCAGCATACAGTTGTCAAACTTTGGTCATATATAGACCTATAAATGCTGTAATTTTGATTTAGGCATGCCAGTTTGCATCAGAAAGCTGCACTTTGGATTTACATCATTAAAACTGTTTGTTTTTATATGACAAACACATAAAATATTCCTGCTTTATGGTGCAAAACAATGATTTATGTGTTCACTCTTTCTGTTTCTAGGACTCTATGGATGAAGCATGTGCGGAGAGGATCAGTGGTGAACACTACCGTTTAGAAGGTAGGCCTCCTGCGTTCCTTCATTATCACCATCATCATCATCAGACTACATGTAGTCTTTGGCTTTTTAGCATGTTTTTTTGGCTTCTATTTGGTTAAAGGGATTTTTGGTGAAATTAAGTTATCTAATGTTTGACAGTTCATTCCAAAAACACTGTTGTAAAAACTGCTACACAGCGGTGTCAGGGCATTGTGTGTTTCTGGCTTGCAGTTGTTCATCACTTCCCCTCTGCTCCACACCCACCCACTTTCTAAGCCCCAACAATGTGCTGATGAAGTCCCTTTACCTTCTTTCCCTCCTTTCCTCCCTTCCCCCAGTGGGGCTCTGCAAAGTGCCTCCTTTCCCCATGTTTTATCCCTGATGTGATGTGATCCAGGATTAAAGAGCTCCAGAAGGAGAAAGTCTCTCCCTCCCATCTAAAGTCAGGGTTGGACGTGAGGTGCAGGCTGAAACGTAGAATAGAGTGAGACCGGCCCAGAATTTGGAAACATGGCAACTAAATAATTTCAGCCCAGTGTATTATTTCTGTCTGTTATCCAGTTTTAGTAGATAATAGACAGAGACACGAAATGACATATAATGTAAATAAAGGTATTAATAATCTTCATTTATTAAGGTTGAACTGAACAAAGTTGTCATCCCTTTGACACAATTAGTGCTAAAGCACACTGCTGTTTATTCTCAACAATTAACAGGAGACTGTGTAGATGACTGGATCTCCATTCAAATGACTAAATTGACTAAAGGTTAATTAATTAATAATTAATTCATTCATTCATTCATTCTTCTGAACCCACTTTGTCCTCACTAGGTTTGTGGGGGGTGCTGGAGCCTATCCCAGCTACCTATGAGTGATTGGTTGTTTGTCTCTGTATGTCGACTAAAGATTCAGTTGCAAAATATTTGGTGATGGGGTTTCCTGTAAAATACCTGTAATAGTTCAATTTGTTATGAAATTAGTATACCCTTTCACTTTATATAAATAGACAAATGTCACACACAAGTGAATTTGACCTACCTAAATCTTAATTCATATATCTGTAACAGGAATTGTCACAGAGTGGGGGTGATGTTCTGGGAGTATCAGAACTGGTGAATGACAGTGCAATGAAAGAATATCTGTTGATGTATGTATATGTCATGTACAAATATAAGTATATGGTGTGATCACATTCAGATCACACACTTGGCTGTGGTGCTGTCAGTGAAATAAATCAGATGCCTGGTGTTAAATCAAAACATAAAGCCACATGCCAACACTGAAGTATGGACAGCTGTGGAGCAGTTTGTGATATCCCATACATGAAGTGCATTTTGCACTGTTATCACTCTTATTGTCCATAGATCTAACAAAGTGAGAGAGAAAACAGAAATGACAGGACAACTATCATACTTGAAAGCCTTTTTTCCTCTGGGTTTAGGGAGGAACCTTCAAAGAAAGTTTTGTATGGATTAAAAAGAAACTGGGGCTCTATGATGAAAGTATCCTTAGGATATTTTACATCGATACAGCAAGCATGCAGAAAGAAAGGCTTACACTGGCTTTTTGTATTAAGTTCTTTAAACTGTTCTTCAGCAATCAAAGGGCTGTTAGAAACCACTGAATGATGAAGTGTGTTACTCTTGAAGTGCTCTTCAGAGGTGACTTCTGAGAAGTAAAAAATGGACTTTCTTCATGATGACCATCTCTTCCATCTCATCTCTATATTGCCTCAGGTCCCAGCACTTTGCTATTTGTCCATGAACAAACAGATCCTGTCCTGGGTAATACAGCAGCCTTGCTAATCCGGGTGTGATCACTCAAAGTGTGGGGCAGTTTTTGTGACTGGCCAGCGCCTCTGTGTTCATGTGTATGTGGGTGTGTGTGTGCACGTGTGTATCAGTGCTGCTGGAACAGGCTTGGCATAGAGGGTGCCAGCTTCGGCTGCCCTCGTCTTGCCCCTCAGATCTGATGTGCAGCCAATCCCCTGGCGGCAGCTTCTCTCATAAAGAGACGGCTTATGTCTGTGGTGGGGGGTTAGAGAGGGAGGAGGGTGATAGCAGATTACTGTTACTCCTCCCGGCATTTCATTAGCTGCGAGATAAGCATCTCACCACCATATTGAGCCTGCTACGGAACAGATTTGCCCTCGCACACAATGTTCCCTTTGAGCACCTCAGATGATCAAACAGCGGGACCCCAAATGCTGCTCCTCTCCAAAAAGTTGGTAAAAGCTCCCTGGGATGATGCCTTTCATTTCTGGCATTTCCCCTACCCAGGGATGAGACAGGTCTGCTTTGATCTGCTTTGGATCAGGAGGAAAGAAATTGGGCTGTTGTGTCTGCTCCGTTGGCGAGCAAACAAACAGTGTTTCAGATTTGACTTGGCTTAATTAATTAGTGATTCTGTTTTACAGCCGGTCTGATCCTCTTCCAAAAGGTTTGAAAATGCAACTTCAAAGTGTGGCAGGAGGAGAGAGGCATTGAGAGGGTGGTGAGAAAGGGGTGTGGTCTGCACGATTTTATGGGTGTGTGTGTTGCATGTACGGCTGTGATTGGACGTATCTGCTGATGCTCAAGCAAAGCCAAATTACCAGAGGTGGCACTAACAAACATACAGCGACTGTGTAGCTAGACTAAGACTGAAACAAGCTTTTGCTGGAAGAAATCACGTAAACACATTTGCATATTGATGAAGCAACGAGTTCTGGGTAGCTGTAACTCATAGATGCTTCCAACAGAGCATGCACCCCTCCCAAATCTCAGTTACGTGTTATGTCTAATGTGTGAATCAAATGATGGTTTGCAAAGCCGAGAAGGATATCCGGTAGCTTTAGATCTGGGCAAACATCCAATGCTGAAACTAAAACATCAAACCAGACAGCGACAGTCATGCTATTTCTGTGTACCAGGGTGCACGACCTTACAGTTTATTGCAATGCAAAAATACACCTCTACTCACTGTGACCTCAGTCATTACCATAATAGTGAACCAACCCCTGTATAATATAGTTAGGTTAAAAACGACACATATGGTATTTCTTCATTACAGAGCAGGGCTGTGGACCCACATTAGTAGCAGTTACAGTGATAAGTGGATAAGTGCACACGACATATTAAACACCCCCCAACGGCCGTCTGTGTGTTCATCTGAATGGTACTATACGGTAAATGTCAGTCCATAAAATTATGAGCTCTGCTGCACTGAGGCTGGGACTCAGGGGCCTCCTATGGACCTTTTGATGTTCACACACTGTTCTTGTTCTCCCATTTATATTCAAATGCCATGGATTTCTCTTGTGTTTAAAGCCTGTTCTGCCATTCAGTTTCATGTTTGACATCTCTTCCCAGTTCGTGAAGCCACTGGGACATTTATACTTTAGCTAAAAGACATAAACAATTGCTATATCCCTCTGTCATAGTCACAACAGTTTTCTAGGATCCACATTTTTAATTCCAGTGCCAGCCTTTGTTATTGCAGTCTAAACACTACCCATCTCTAAAATGATTCTGTTCATGCTAGCTGCAATAAAATAGACAAAGTACATTCTAATATCACTGCTTTCGTTCTTAATTTGCATTTTACTGTGGTACTGTTTCTGATTGTCGGTTGTATTACAAAAAAGGTACTCTGCTTGTTTCTAGTTTTAATTTAGAATCCCATTTATAGAATTTGTTTCCACACAAGTATAAGAATAACCTTCAAACATCTTAAAAGAGCAAGAGATTGTTAGATTGTGTTAAACATTGTTGTTACTTGACCGGTACAGTCTCATAGATCAAGTTGTTTTGATGGCTCCCTGTTGTGTTTTTGATAAAACGGAGCTCACTTCTTGATTGTGGGAGTCAAACTGCTCTTGATTTTACTGTTCCTTTTTGCAGAGGATCACAAATATTATAAGTGTAACCTACAAGTCAGCTGTTTTATCGACTGCTTCTGGTTTGCAAGTAGCAACAACTCAAGAGTGTAACTGTATGCATTACTTATAAGTACAGCTCTGTGCTGCCTCTGCAAAAATATTACATGAGCACGTTTGTTAATATTAATATAAAAATACAGTTTCGTAGTACACACACTCAGACAAATACAGTGCAGGGTTTTGCTGTGTAGGTTTGCTTCCAACCAGGAGCACTTGAATGTGTGACACATCTTAATTGCGGCTGCCAAACTCGGAAGTAGGAACTTACAAGGAATACTTGAAGGCGACGACATTTCCTCAGGTTATGACTGCACCCACCGTTTCCATCCTCAGGCTCTCTCTTTTATCTTTGTGTGTGTCTGTGTGTCTATGTGTGTGTCACTGCAGTGGCTTTACCCCCGGAGAAGACAGACAGCTGCTGTGTGGAGGAGAAGATGCAGGAGAGGGACAGCCAATCCCCCGCAGGGCCACAGAAACAGCTCCAGTTTGAAGTGAGTGTCGATACCGAACAGTGTGTTTATTACTTCCCCTCTGGATGAAACTAGGCCAATAGCAGGACACACACACATAATCACACTGTATGATTTTGATAGATCAACACTCTGCTGTTTCAGGAGCTGGAGTGTGCTGTATCTGTGGAGGAAGATAACAGGCAGGAGTGGACCTTCACCCTCTACGACTTCGACAACAATGGCAAAGTTACCAGAGAGGTAATAATATTTTGCTTTGAGCAGTGAAAAACATGATTATTGAATTCCTACATTAAATAAAAAACAAGCAAATAAACACTAGGGATCCAGGCAATACTGATACTGATTTTTAAAATGACACGGCTGATCCCATTGTTGTTTAGGAGGGCCATTATCCTGTTATTGTTCTTATTTGTTCCACTTTTTATGCCAGGGAAACTCATTTCATTAGGAAACAACAACTGAACTGTGATAGGGAATAGGGACACTGAAGACAGAGGAACAACCGGAAGACTCTGTAGATGTATTTTGCAGGAAAATGAGCTCATGAGAACCGATTACTCAATACAGGAGATTGAAGAATCCAGTTCTGAACTTTCTGACCTCCCACTGTGTATACTGCAAATATAATAACTCACTCAATAGTCTAAGAAAGATAATGGAGTGAGTGTGCCTCTGCATAACTGGTCGAATTGTATAAATATATCTATAATTTAGTCATACGCCAAACCTAAGGAAAATATAGTGACTAATAGACATATACAAGTTCTAAAGGACTAAGACGCAGATAGTTTAGGCAAAAATATTTTTTATAAACCTTGGGCTATATACATCTTGTCTACAGATCCAGATAGAGGACAGAATACAAGGCAAAGCGTACAGACAACTGCACACATGACTTATACCCTGACCTCAGAACTGAGACATGAGCCACTTTTACACAGAAATCCCGGAAAAAATGTTGAGATGGTGATTCCACCTTTTTGCCACCACTGACTGATTTCCACAGCCAAGCCAAAGGAAAAACAGAGGTGAGACAGGCTGGACTTTTACACAGTGGACTTGTGTTCCGGAATCAAAGGTGTGGTGACGCAGAGCAGCACATGGTTATAACTTGTGCGTTTGAAATACCCCGAGCATAGCAGTGTCGCTAACCTCTTCAGAGTTTCACCGTTCCACAAATGTTAGCATGGATAGAGCCCAAAAGGACAACAACTCGTGGATCTCTGCGTCTCCCCAGTTCGACATCTTTCTGGTTGTGTTAATATGTTTGTTTACTGTACACGGCCTGTGCTTATTTTTAAATTCCACGTCACACCTTGGTTGCGGAACAATTTGTGTTCCTTTTACATAGCGTTCTGGAATCATGAGTCCACCTTTATCATGGCTCTGTTACTACCTCCAGAGGCGTTACAGAGCTGTGACAGAGGTGGGACCAAATGATCCCACCATTTCATTTGCACAGACGTTGTTCCAGAATAAAAGTGAAATATTCCCATTACAGAAGTGCTGTGTAAAAGGGGCTGTGGTTAATGTCTTGTGTTATCATAGGATTTCTCTGACAAAAGTAGTAAGTATTTCACCCTTTAATCACAGACTCTTTGAATGAGCATAATAGGAGCATCATAGGAGTTCTATTATTATTTTTAATCTCTGTCATGGCTGATATTCAGTTTAAGTTCAGGCTTATATTGTCTGATGCTGTTCTAGTAATACATATATAGTGAATCCCAAATAAATACTATTAATTTGTCTTCTGAACTAAACTTTTATCTCAAGCATATATTATCTAGTTTTTATCAAATTTATGTCTTTGTTACTTACATCCTCGACCATACAAAGTATATTAAAAAATATGTTTGAATGCAAATATTTCTTATGACTGACACAAAACAGTACATGTCTAGATGTTCACAGCTAAAATCATCAAAACCAACTGAATTAACACTCATTAGCTGTGATTTTTATCCCATTGCGGAGTCACCACACCCAAAAACTGAGTGAGGCCAAAAGGTAAAAGCACCATCTTAATACTAGGAATCAGTTTCAGCAATATTTGTGTGTTTCCGCTCCTGCAAGGTACATTGTGGCTTGCATTCGCCTGGTACAGATCTGAGAGAACATCCAGAAAGGCCTGTGTTTTTTGAGAACAACTTAAAACAGCGCAAAGAGACTGGAGCTATCCTCTGTGTGGTTGGCTGTGCAGTCTTTTTGGCATTGCCTGTGGCTCCACGGCTCATGAGACGGCAGGCGGCGGCTTGGAGGGGGAAAGAAAGGCTTTCTTCTCCAGCTCTTTTTTTTTATATCCCTTCACACAAATAAAAAGAGAAGGAAACCAAAAATGACACAGGAAGCTTTTATTTTATGTTATTATATTTTATTTTTTTTACAGTGTGTGTATGACTGAAACCAGTATGTGGAACTGGTCCCCGAAGAATTCATAATAGTTCTTTTTGTTATGAGCCAGAAAAGTATATTGAGTAAAAATCATGTCATTTGAGTCTATATTCAGGCTAAATTCTCAGCAGTTTTTGTCAAAGGGGTTTTTATGTTGAAGCTGGTACCTTATGATGAAAAACATTAATCAGATTTAAGATACTGTGTGACTCCATTCATGCCATAGTCATGGAAATGTTTATAAAGGAGTAGGATTTGATTTGCTATGAAAGATCCAACACAGCTGCTAACACCCACGAGGGAATCATTAGCTCAGTATGGAGCAAAAAAATCATTAGTGCAAAATATGATTTATGAGCTTAACAGTGATAAGATATAACATTTTACATGTACTCTACACTTCAAGCTGTTAAAATATGGTCCGTTTCCTTCTGGAGAATTTCTGCCCTTCTTGTAATGTTAAAACTTGTTTGTTTTGACCACTTGTCCACATGTAAAGAGTGTTTTAAGTCACTGAAACTCAGATTTTTCGAAACATCTTCCATAGTCTTTGTGTATACATACATGGGCAAGTAAAACAAAAATTAAAAAATGATGGCATCCATGTATGAATTTGCTGATGTCTGTTCTGTTATTGTATAATGGACACAGACCCAAGACATCATAGTCATGTCTATAAGTTACCGTCATACCTGCAGGACTTTGGAGACATGTCTAACTGTAACTTGGAGAAATCAGTATAATGTAAAGAGTACAATTGAGCAAGTTTATATCATAACTTGTTACTGCTCAACTTTATGAGTTTAAAGCATCTGTATCTGTTATTATGTCCAACATTATCTGAAGTATTAAGTCTGCCAGAAACAATGTTTTATCTGATGGTTTTGTGCTGTTTTTGCATTGTAGTGTGCACAGAGATAAAATGAAAATAAAATTAAGCTCATGTGGACAGATTTTTTTTAATGGAGGCAAAAAATTCCCATTGAGGAATATCTGTACTACTGTGGACATGGCATAAGATCACATAACTATTATCAGGCTAGGGTTTCATTAAATGGTCTCATTTGTCTTGTTTGTTCATGTACCTCGATGTGATGCTATGCTTTTAAATGTTTTTTGAAAGCGTACGCACATATTGGTGCTCATTCAGGTGTCATTTTAATTATTTAAGAAAGAAGAATTACACATACTGATATGTAACGTGATTCATATCGGGCCTGACATCTCAGTCATGCTCCTCTGCCACCGCTGTGATGTTTCTTTTCATGAATTTATAACTTGGCTTCACACCCTGTCTGATCACTTCACTTTGAATGCTGAACTAAAACAACTGACAGTGTGTTTCTCTGTTCGCTGTAGGCTGTGTCACTTCTTTAAATTCCTCACTAGTGTGAAATTTATGATAGAGAATGCATAAAGCTGTAGTGTATTTTGAATTGAAACAGTACAGTAAAGTGAATTGTGTAGTATAGTGAGCATTGTTTTATTGGTAACTCCACCAAGGTTATGTGATCACTCCTGTTTGTCCGTCCATCTGTCTGTCAGCAGGATTACACTAAAAACTACTGCACAGATTTAGAAATATGGCAGGATTGGAGGGCAAAACCCCCTGAATTTTGAAGTATCAGGAGAAAGGGTTGAGACTGGAATTGTTTTTCATCTTGTGTTTTGAGATGGAGGAAACCCAGGCCAATGGTAGAATGGTGTAGGACCTTTGTTAGCGTGGTAATAGCCAGTTACATCAACTGACAGAAAGAAGACAGGCTACAAATTGATGTTTATATAATGATAAGAATGAACCATACACAGGGTTCGCACGGGGTCTTAAAAAGTCTTATGTCTAGAATTTACAAATCTGCATTTTATACCTTAAAAAAGTCTTAAAAAGGTCTTAATTGATGTTGCCATAAACTTGTTGGCTGTATTGTGTGTGTCAGGGAAAGCTGCAAAGAAAGTAATGTTAGTCTACTCAGTTCCAACCAGACAATTTATATTGAAATTAGGAACCAATTATCGCCAACTTTCCAGGCTCCGGTGAGAAATGACTCACCATGTTGGAGTAAATAAATACATTTTACAATTTAGGAAAACACATTTTTTCCTAAATTCTGTGAGTCACAAATTTTTGCCAGTAGGGCTGTGAAATGGGCATTAAATTCTGTTTTAAGTAGTCTGAAAAGGTCTTAAAAAGTCTTAAATTTAACTTGTAGAAACCTGTAGGAACCCTGCATACAGTGAAGTATTTTTGTTGGTCTGTGCTCTCTGACTGCTCCACTAGTCTCTTTATAAACCCATAAAGACCCAGTGCTACTTTTGTGTCAGTTCCCAATTGAATTTTTCTCTAGATCTAACCTTTCTTAAGCAATTCATCACCATTTGGTATTATATTGTCCTCTGTATTTTCCATATTTTTGGTGAAAATCATTTATTTAACTGTATTTAATTAACTGATTATGTAGATTAAAATTGAGGGTTATTATATCAAAAACAGAGAAAACTGAAGAAGAAGTGACTTTTTCAGCAAAGATATCAATAACTGAACATAAAACAAGTGTGTCCATCCACTGTCATTGATCCAGCTCCATGGGTTTTACCGGTGAGTCAATGTTGTAGAAGATGACGGTGTTTTCACGTTCACTACGGAGCCTCTGAACGTCCAAATGGGTCATATCTGATGACCATGAAAAGATGAAGAACTATATTTTACACTAATTATTTACATGTATTGATGGTTTAGTGGTTGAGAAGTTATTAAACATTTTATACCAGTAGATGATTTTGGCTGCCAGTGGCTGTTTGGGTCTTTATAGATTAAATCTGTATCAGTATATCAGCCATAATATTTGCTTTTTCCACTTTGTCTTGCAGGATATCACCAGCCTGCTCCACACCATCTACGAGGTCGTGGATGCATCTGTCAACCATTCTCCCAGCAGCAGCAAAACGCTAAGGGTCAAACTGTCTGTGGCTCCCGACTCCAGCCAGCGATGGAGGAGTTGTACGCAGGGAGCGGCAGGTAAAACTAACATTAACGCAGAGGGTGGGGTTGTAGGAGGAGAAAGGGCATTTTGGGGTCCCTCTTGTATTGCGTACTGTCAGCTCACCCAGAGATGTGTTTGTTGTCAGGCAGAAAGGCGGCTGCTTCAGGCCTGTCACAACTTTGTTCCTTGCCGTCTCTGCGTCGCTCCATCGCTCCCACTCAATGGGGTTCATTTTTAATGATGGGGGGAGTGACAGAGCCAAGAGAGTCCCCCCCCCAGTGCCTTCAAATACTCTGAAAGAAACCTTAAGAGATGTGCCGAGTCCTTTTGATAACCACAGCCATTTTTCTTTTCTCCAAAGTTCCCTTTTTTCCCCTTCTCCTCCCCCTCTCTTTCTCCCCCCTCCTCAGAGCTGCCGGGAAAATATAGCTACGTTCAACTTAACTTTTCTCACCGACGACTTGGTAAACAAGAGACAGGGAAAAATAACTCAAAAAAATATATATTCCTGTGTGTTTGCATCCTATTGTTTTAGCTATAAATATCCATCAAGAGATTCAAACAGAGCAAGCTTTGAAAATGTTGCTGGTTGCCTTCATGCTAATTTCAAACTGCATCAGATCTTGCGTCCTTAATAAACTATTTCTGAAGTCTGCATGTTTTTTTATTTCATTCCATGCTTTATAAGAGACTGGGAGTTGAAAATAGAATAAATGAAGCATTGTTGTTTTTCTTTTTCTATAGATCTTCAAAGTAAAACCCCAAAACAAAGGTTGCTTTCTTCTGAGGCTTGTGTGACGGTTGTCGTGTGTGTGTTTCTGTAAGTGTGTGTGGCTGTTCTGTGGAGCTCTCTTTGATAATAGCCTCCTGTCTTTCGCACATACACAGACATGTCCCACCCCAGAGAGAAAAATGACAAGTGCATAGAAGACCCCAAGAGTGCAGACAAAAAGAGTCGAGCTCTCCTAAGGTAAACCAACCTCCTCTCTACACTACCACTCACTGTTATGCTTGTGTTATTTTTTTCTATTGTTACATCTATGTAGACTGTCCCCAATATTGATATTCACTTTCCTGAGCAGGCTAATGGAGGCTGGTGATATCCTGCAAGACAAAGTGGAAAAAAGCAAATATTATGGCTGATATAATGATACAGATTTAACCCATAAAGACCCAAACAGCCACTGGCAGCCAAAATCATCTTCTGGTATAAAATGTTTAATAACCTCTCAACCACTAAACCTATCAATACATGTAAATAACTGATGTAAAATATAGTTCGTCATCTTTTCATGGTCATCAGATATGACCCATTTGGAAGTTCAGAGACTGTAGTGAACGTCATCTTCTACAACATTGACTCAATAACAGTGGATGGACACTTGTTTTTAGTTCAATTATTGATATCTTTGCTGAAAGTCACTTTTTCTTCAGTTTTCTCTGTTTTTGATACAATAACCCTCAACTTTAATCGGAGCTTTTAGCAACATCTACATGATCAGTGAATTATACACATGATTTTCACTGAAAAATACACAAAATACAGAGAATAACATTATAACAAATGGTGATGAATTGTTCTGGAAAGATTAAATGTAGAGAAAAGTTAATTTGGGACCTGACACAAACGTAACACTGGGTCTTTATGGGTTAAGTGGCTAAAGCGCATGGGTGTTTGAGGATGGATTCACACTTAGGAGCTGCAGTGGTTCTTAACTGTGTGGTTAGTTGGTCTAAATTTACTTCCACTGTAAAAAGAAGGTGTAGGGGAGAGTCAGCCCTCTTATTTCCTAGTTCAAATGCTCCATGTTGAGGTTTAAACCTGTGATTTTCCAGTCAAAATCTCACTTCTCTAACAATTACTCTCCTGCTGCTTGATCATAAGGAACACTTGTTTTACTTGCTCCAAACACTACTATACTGAACTTCACTCGCCCAAACTGCTGCCTAATGAGAGGTGCCTCTTGTGTCCACAGGCGCCACCACAGTGACCACCACACCCAGCCGGGTTGCCAGCGCCACTGTGTGGATGAGAACCTGGAACGCAGGAACCACTACTTGGACCTGGCAGGCATCGAGAACTACACATCCCGCTTCGGAGCTGGTGAGTGGACAGCAGCCAGGGGTGTAGAGGCAAGAGAGGAGAGCGAAACACTGACTGTGGCCTTTTGAAGCTGCATCCAGGGGCCCTCATTACTGCGGCACCTGCTTGGAGCCATTAGGTGGAACTACCAGCCCACTGCGCTCCTCGCCAGCACAAACATCTGGGCTCAGGCAAACACAATACATCAAGTGTTCAAGGCTAAAGCCCATCAACAGTGCGGCCTGTTGTGCAGTGAAATATTAGGTCTAATAAGCAGCAGCCTTGATCTAATGGTCAGTGATGACATGTGATTATTTTAATGTTGGTTCTGTCAGGAAAGTGCTAACAGAGGTCTGCACTATGTCACATTGTGTCAGGATTATCTTCATGACGAAAGAACCTCAATTTAAGTTGCCAGAATCATATTGTGAATATTTTAGAAAACCTGCTGGCACAGTAACTTTATATGTCATTATAACTTGTTGGTTTTGCGGGCCCATAAAAGTAAAAAAAAAAGACAAATAAATCACTATTATTATGCAGGCGGTGACCTATTTGTCTTTTTTTTTACAGATACAGGAGATAGAAGCAATATAGATTTGCAGTAAAAAGGAAAATCTTATAGTTCGGACACAAAACCTCAATGAAATGCCTTTAAAATAAAAAACAACAACAACAACAAAAAAAAACAGAAAAATAAGTACAATTAATGATATTTAAATTATCTTATTTTTTATGGATAAAAAAATAAAAACTGAATATAATGATAGTCCTTGATAACCCCTTAGTGCCTAAATTTAATTACAATTCTAAAAAATAAATTGTGTTGTTGCTGGCAAGGAGGCACAAAATTAAGTGGAGATTGTTCATTTAACTATAATACTTACAACAGCTATGATGCAAATTAAGCATAATAGTAATTAAACACATTTTACAGTCTCAGGTATGTAGATTATTTTATTGATGTTCTCAACCAATTCCTCCAGTCTGTAATCGAAACAAAACAAAAATGATCTAAAAATTTGTAGAATGTCATCAAATGAATTTCACTGTTATGGAAACAGGCTGTTGAAACTGATCCATGTACGTCAGGGATCACAGGTAACCAGGTAATATATGTACATTCACAGAGAGTGTTGAGCAGCACCTCAATACAAAAACAGTAGAATACAGAGGTAAATTTGCAACGAAAGTCCTCAGGGGGTTAAATGTTATGTGTAATGAGTGTCAACCCCTGTTCTAATGACACTATTGTTTCTGTGCATATTTATCTGGTTGTATGTTGCTGTCACCTTTTCCATGTAAATAAATACCTGTGTCCCGGTACTTTACAGCCCCCACCGCGGAAACAACAAAAGCTGAACCTCAGACCCGCTCATCCAACCAGACTCGCTCCCGCTCCCACGAACCAGAAAACGGCCACTCCCATTCCCACCACCGCCGCTTGCAGACTGTTGTGGACGCCGTTGTTCCTGACGGCCTTCATCTCACCCGGCTTCGCGGACAAGACTCAGGGAAACACGGCATTCGCTCTCCGAAGACCCACAGCCGCACTCCTCCCGCACAGATCAGCGGCAAGGTGATGAGAAGCCGAGGCGCCCCCCCTCCTCCGGCGCTCCCCAGCCAAACCCCCCCTCACCAGTCAGCAGCCCCCTACCGCAAGCACAAGCAGCGATCTAAGGAGAGCCAGGGCTACCGGCCTTTGGGCCCTCTGGCGGCTTCGGGGCCGGTGGTGGAGAAGGAGCAGGTGAGGGACCTGCCCAGCGTGTTGCTCTATGAGGGGGGGCTGGCACAAGTGGTGCAGCGGCATGAGCATCACCACCACCATGAACACCATCACCACTATCACCATTTCTACCAGTCTTGAATTTCCACCGTGTTGGGCTCAGCTCAACGCTCCTACCGCCCCACTAAGTCCACTCAACTTGGCAGACACAGACTGCTTCCACAGTGAGCCTCCTCCCTTGAACACTGGAGACACTGGAGGGACTTCTTAGTGGACACAGGAAATGGGGAGGACAGAGGGATCATGGGAGAGGAAGCCCGGTGTGGGGAGACATTAAGCAGTGTTATATGGAAGTGGTTCAGATGTAACAAAGTAAGACAGAGATTCACAGCATGGCAAGGACTGAGGATCACAGCTGGAATTACAGTGGAGCTAGAGAGGAGCACATTTAATGAATCACCTAAATGTTCCTATGTTCTCCACCTCAGTTTTCCCCTTCCTGTTTAACTGTGTGGCTCCAAACCAGCGCCACAACACTTCCAGACCACTAAGCCAAAAGGTTTTTAGGAGAAGGAGGGACAATAAGAGGAAAGACTGTGATGTAAAAATGAAAATATATGAAGGATTATAGGTAATAGGAGAGCAGGGCATAGTGTGTATGTGTGTCTTTATGTGTATGTATGTGTGTGCGTGTGTGTGTGTGTGTGACGGAGAGAGACTGTGTGAACATAAGAGCATAGCAAGACAGTGTGTGTGTTATGTGAGTGTCACAACACTGGTGTCTGTTGAAAACCACTCGAAGTGCGCTCATGGGTGCGTGAGTATTTAAAGTAGGGTGTCAGGCAGGTTTTTGAAGATGAAAATGAAGATTCTGATTTAAGCATGCAATACCCCATAAGCAAAAATGAGAAGGAACACGTTGAAATGTTAAAGTAAAAAGAACAGAGATCCCAAATCCGCTGCTACCTCTAATTTTATCCTAATTATTGTTGTAATGGTGACTTTGACAAAGCCTTTAGAGGTTATTTTGAAATGACTTCAAAACTTTTTGAAAGAAGAGTAAACATGTCGCAATTTGCAGTACTAAAGTGTGAAAAAGCTCCTTACTTTTATTAACTAACAATTACTGTATATAAGGTATATATTGTTATCAATTTTATAAGCTTTATTGATAATGTGATATCTTTGTATTCACTATCTAAAGCTTTTGTGCTTGCTCTCCGTGACTACATTTTATAAGACCACTAGGATCCTCATTTTGATCAGAGTAAATCAAACTCTATCAGCATCACATACACTTTATCTCTCCCTGTGTCTATCCAGCTCTCTCGTTCTCTCTGTTTCAACTCTCTGACCATGCGTTTAGTTTCATCTAGTAATTTAATTCCCAACTCTCAACAGTGCAGTTCAGTAGCGTACATTACAGACCACTAGATAGACAAAATACATGACTTTAGAGAAGAATACATATGAAAGCATGTTAATCTTAATTTTATTTCATGTAAGCTCTAGTTTCTTGGCTTCATCGCAGAGACTGTTAAGAACTTGTTTCTACTAGTACACAAGACTCTTAAATACATAAATATTGTTTTGTTTTGGTTTTTTTTTTATCTCTGAAACCAGTCTCTATTTGTGACAAAAGCCCTTTTATTCAACTCCTCAAAATGTCACCAGTTGAATCACATTCAGTCTCATGATACACAAACTGAAACTAATGGTGTGATTGTACCATCAGAGCTACAGGCCCTTTGATGTGTTTGCATTTATTAAACTCCACACATTTTTAAAGCACTTCATCCAGCCACTTACAGGGGTGTGTTTTCATTCAGCAGCATAGAACGTGGTCTTAAAGAAGACGTTACATTTATTTTTGCAGGGAAATGTTTTACTGAGGGTGTAGAGTTTTTTTTTAGCACATATTCCCAGGTAGTTGCCGTGGTTTCTGTTTTTTTTTTTTTTTTTTTCTAGTTTTAAGGTTTCCTGTATTGGCCCGTTCTGTCGTCTGGTTCTCAGCCTGACCAGGTCACGTTGCTGCTCCCTCTGTTTCCGTGGTATCTTCCTGTCCCCCAGCTGTCAGCAGGTCTTTCACTGTGCCGCCATGAGGCCTCAGTGCTTCGCCAAAAAGGATCTGTTTGCGGTGTGGCAAGGCGAGGACTTCTTTCAGCTGTCTCATTCCTCTGGTGCAGGATGACTCTGGGCCTGGTCTGCAGTCTCCACTAGACTCATAACTCTCTCATGTCTTCTCCTGACAAGGGCCCAGCACACAGGCCTGTCCCGATGCTGTATAGGTGTGTTATTCCCACACAGATGTTCAGCTCTAATTGAACTAAAGCAATATGGGTGTTTCTAGTGCCCCATTTTGTGCCATGATCACACTCATGTTGATGCAAATATCTTGCATGTATCTGGGCCCAAATGACAAAAAAATACTCCTATGAAGAATGTGATTTGTAATGTATAAAAAGTCTAAATAGTACTTTCTATCATTACATATGTATGCCTTACAGCCACACTGCAAAAACCCAAATCTTACCAAGTGTATTTTTCTCATTTCTTGTCCAAATATATTATCACAATTAAAATAATACATAATCACCTAA
>JAPQRP010000019.1:43659559-43699041 GCA_037367295.1 Apogon hyalosoma
CATAACAAAACAGAACTGAAGGATAAGTTACTTTTTCAAGAAAATGTATCATTAATTGAGCACAATAACAAGTATTTACAATCACTGTCATTTGTTAAACTGCATGGATTCCATTGGTGAATCAATTTTGCGTACTATGATGGTGTTTTTACATAAACTACAGAGCCTCTGTCTGAATAGGACAAATTAGTTGATGTTGAAAAGCTGAGAAACTGTATTTTACCTGAAATTACTTGAATGTGTTGATAGGATTAGTGGTTCAAAAGTTATTAAAAATTGTAGATTGGTAGATACTTTAGATTTCCAGTGCCTGCTTATGTTTTTAAGGTTTAACCTTTAAGTCTCAAACAGGTTCCACGTTTATGTGGTGAAAATCGAAAAAGTCGAGTTATGTTTCTGCTAACATTCAAGAAAAACAAGTCAAGTTGTTATCCAGGTTCAGCAAATGACCTGTTTCAGAGTTTTTTCCTCGACACAAAGAAATGAGCCATTAACAAACCTCATAATGAACAATAATAGTGAGCGGGCTCTAGTCATCTACTACATTAGTCATTCCTGCTCTGTTGGGATTGAAAGAAGCTTTACAATTATTGACACACATTGCATAAAAGTCCTAAAAAAGTCCCCCACCTCAGACAATTAGGCTCCCCTTTGGCTGTTACAAACAGTAGTATCTCATTAGTAAATGGTTTAACATGCTGACTGAAAAAGGGATGAAATAAAGTAAGATAAATGGCTTGCAAGAGCTGAGATTCAACAGAAAAGACAAAGACATCAGTTATATCTTTGCAAAAATAATGATAATAAAATGGTTGTAACTTCTTTGAAAACATATAATACCTATTGATTCACTATATGGTATTCAGAAGTAGACAATGCATGCAAATATACTGTTTATATCCATTACATACCATTGTGCATACTATTTCTCTGTACTTTTATCCCTGTTGATCTTATGTTTTGCTTTCAGAGTTCTTTAAGTATCAAAAAAAGCTCAGCAGTTCTCTGGCAGCCCAGTCTTGTTTTCTCAGTACCTATGGAGGGACCAGCCACATGTCTCTAGAGGACATTTACATTGAAGGCCATTTGGAGCTACCGCATGACTGTATCGGAGTCCATGGATCTCTCGGCCTGGAGGACATCATAGGTGTGGCAGGAACAGTAAATGAGGAGGCTGACACAGTGCTGGTGTCTGGAGAGGCAGGCAGTGGGAAGAGCACCTTGCTCCAGAGGCTGCACCTGCTTTGGGCACAGGGGTCAGCATTCCAGGACTTCCTCCTCCTGTTTCCATTCAGCTGTCGCAGATTGAACTCTGAGCAAAGGGAATTGTCTGTTAAGGATTTGCTGTTTCAGCACTGCTGTTGGCCAGACAGGGAGCAGGATGAAATTTTCCAGTTCATTTTGGACCACCCTCATCTCATTCTCTTCACTTTCGATGGTCTGGATGAGCTCAAACAGAGTTTTTCAGATGAGCACAGGTTCTGCTGCCCCACCCAGTGTGCACCGGTTCCCATACTGTTGTTTAACTTACTCCAGGGGTGTTTAATGAAAGGGGTGCAAAAAATAGTAACTAGTCGTCCAGAAGCTTTAGGCCCGGCTCTGAAGAAACACCTTCGAAAAGAAGTCCTCTTAAAAGGCTTTTCCCAGGCTGGGATTGGCTGTTTTGTGAGGAAGCACCACAGTGACCCCACTGTGGCTGCTAAGGTTTTAGAGTCATTACAAACTAACACAGCTTTACTTGGGCTCTGCCATAGTCCAGTGCTCTGCTGGATTGTCTCTCAGTGTCATAAGGAGTTGTTGGGCTGTGGGGATGGAAGTCCACAAACTATTACTGATGTTTGCTTGATGATCTTACGGCATTTTCTCCAACACAAAAGCCCGGTTAAGGAATCCATTGGTTTTGGATGGATAGAGGAGAATCTAAAAACAGTCTTGCATCTAGGGCAACTTGCCTTTGAGGGGATAAAAACTTCTTGTTACATCTTTTCAGCTACAGATATGAGCGCATGTGGTGTAACTGAAAAAGACATCAGCACTGGCTTTCTCACACAAAGCACAGGTCTGTCGTCTGTTCACGCTAAAATGTATGAATTCCTTCATGTGACCATGCAGTGCTTCTTTGCAGCTCTGTACACTGTTTTGTCCACTAATACTGACCATTACATCATCCCTAAAATGTTTGAGCCACATGTCATGAAGGAGATGAACATGAGCAGCACATGCTTTGGGATTTGTTTACCATCTATTGAACAACAACAGCAAGTCTCAGAGAGGGAGGCCATAACAGCAGAAATAACAAATTTACAAATGACAGCTACCTTTTTATCTGGATTACTGTCCCAGCGGCACCGAGGTCTATGGCTAAATTGCTGCCCCAGTGCTACAGTAGAGAAGAAGGTCAAAGAGGTGGTGAGATACCTTTCAAAAAGTCTCCGAAAACATTTTAGGTCTATTCCTAAACCAGTAGAGGGGGAGAAGAAGAGCATGCATGCAATGCCAGACTTTGTCTGGCTTGTCAAATGCATCTATGAGATGCAGGAGAGCAGTATTGCAAAAGATGCCATGAGTAAGTTGGATGTGAACCACCTGAAACTGACCTACTGCAACATTGGACCTGTAGAGTGCACTGCCCTGGCCTTTGTGCTCCAGCATTTAAGGAATCCTGTGGGGCTCCAGCTCGACTACAACTCTGTAGGTGATGTTGGTGTGGAGCAGCTTCTTCCCTGCATGCCCATTTGTTCTTCACTCTAGTGAGTATTCAAATAATGTGACTTTGTCAGTATGTATTCTTTATTGCAAACAAAGGTGTTGCATTTAGAAGAGAATGAAAATGCAGATTTTGCTCAACTGTCATCTTTAATCTTGCAGCCTCAGAAATAATAACATTACAGATGAGGGCATCAGCAAACTGATTGCAAAGGGTATCCAGTGTGACAACTTCCAGAAAATTGCGTAAGTATTGTCAAAAATAAATAGCATAAAACTACAAATGGCATTACTCTGCATGGCTATTTTGTCATTCTAGGCTCTTTAACAACATGCTAACAGATGCATGCACTCAGCACTTTTCTCAGCTTCTGAAGACCAAGCAGAATTTCATTTCTCTAAGGTAAGCTCACATTTTCAGTACTTATCAGATGAGGCATGAACATAGACTGTCTAATGCAAAATGACATGATAAGAGTTTTCTTTTTCAGGCTTGGAAACAATAATATAACAGCAGAGGGAGCAAAGCAGCTGGCACAAGGACTGAAATTAAATCATTCACTGAAATATTTGGGGTACAATAAAACCCTCACTGCGGAACAGCATGTATCTAATTGAGTTTGCACTATCCTGCAATGTATTAATATTTATTTTTTATTCCCAGGCTTTGGGGCAATAAGATAGGTGATGTAGGAGCAGAAGCTCTTGCAAATGCCTTGGAGAACAGCAAAACTTTGGTGTGGCTCAGGTAATATTTGTTAAAATAATGGCACATTAGGTTTATACTTTGGTATCACATCACTATTTTTTACCTTTTATGATGTAGGAATGGATGTGCATGCAGGCTTATAGCATAGTGCATGCCAATGTCTTTCATTTTAATTTTGACCTTATGTGATGGCAGCTTGGCATGCAATGGTGTAGGGAATGCAGGAGCTTGTGCTCTAGCCAACATGATCAAGAACAGCACATCACTGGAAGATCTCTGGTAAGTGTTAGAAGAGACAAGGCATAGGATCAATAAAGTTCTATCTAATGTAATATCATCTAATCTCATCTAATCTCATCTAATAACTTATAATTTTAATTAATGATGCACAAAACAAAATTTGTATTATCTGCATACCTTATTTGTCATTTCAACATGTACAGTATTGTTTAATGTCTGTTGTCCTTTATAAAGGTTGACAGACAATTGCATAACCAAAACAGGGGTGGAGTGCCTGATTCAAGCCTTAGAACACAACACTCATATGAAGACAGTCTGGTATGTGATACATGTTGAGTCACAGGGCAGTGTGATATTCCTAAGAGATGTTAAACATATTTAAAGGTTTTTGTGTTTGGATTTAGGGCATTTTATAACAATTATTTGGAATCTATAACTTACATTTCTTATACATTGACATTTTAGTAGTTGTAGTAGGTAGGTATATATATTGTAATTTGCAAAGATACACTGTTTAGTGAAATACTGTCTCTTGCTTGAAGAGAAATGAGTTGTCTGTGTTTTCCCATTTTTTCCACTTTAGGGTGAAAAACAACAATCTCAGCGTGGAAGAGGCTGAAGAGATGGCACAGCGTGAATCCAGACTGGTCCTCTGATTTTCTGTTTCTGTGGCTGAGGACCGTATGTTGCACTAAGAACGTTTTTATTTATTAAATGAAACATTGCTTTTGAATTTCAAATGTTACTGCTAATGAAGTATGGAAAATATGTCCTACATGCTAGGACTGTCTGTGTTTTGTAAACTGGTGTTGATGGTATTAAATCATAAAATATCCCATTGTCCAGTTTCTTCAGTTATCAGTTTTTTGTCACTTATTGAATTATCCAATTATATACAAAACATTTTCACTTCAACTGAATGTTCAATATTAATGCATAGGCAATAATAATACATTACATTAATGAAGCCATATCATAACATTAGCGTTAAGCTAAAAAAAAAAAAAAAAAAGGCTGCAACACTGCATGGTGATTTCGTTTATTATTATATTGTTTTCCCTCTATTAGAATAAATGAATCACTGGGACAACCTGCAGTCACTTGGCTTCAGACAGCATCATATGCCATGGAAGCTACACTGCAACCTATCTTAACTGTTCGCAGATCCATGGGAAAACCCCACAGTGAGGGGCTGTGTTACTGACTTGATTTACAGCCAATCTGCGACTGGCAGAGACGGCACTGACCAATGGTTGGCAGGCAGTTTGCAGACGTCACACCTTTAAGTGTAGCGAGGTCGTCTCCTGTAAATAATATATCTCATAGCTGTAGCAACACACTGTACTGTTTTGCGTATTTTCCATGGAGAACAGAATAATATAAATGCTGGCTGTTTACTTGAGAGGGTGGCAGTCCTCTGCCATCAGCTCATAGTTTATCAGCTGACTAGGTTAACTTCAGCGTGATACTTAGCTCATTCAAGTATCTCAGCTGGTTAGGACGCTAGCATTAGTTAGCCACCTAGCTAATCAGAGGTTATCACAGTAAGAATTCAGCGCATTTCTAGGGTCATATACGTAACTGGGATAGACATGTGAAATGACAGCCATCTGTAACGTCTAACTGAACTGACACTAATCTAAGGTAAGGTATTCACGTCGCTAATATTGAACGCTAACGTCTATTTGGTGTGTTTTCGCTCACGGTGCGTTAGCCACTTCCCTGTCAGCGCATTTGACTGACAGCATTTGCCTGGTGATGACACTGTTGCTTTCACGGAAAATATTCCTAAAAACGAGTCCAAGCATTACTGTCAGTGACGATGACACTTACATGGACAAACATGTAATTTTTCTTCATCGACATCGAAATCACCGTGCTAATGTTAGCCCAGATACATGTCAAATGAGGACAGTATTAGCACACCAGAGGTGACGTTACCGATTAACCTTACTTTCGATTTTCATGTTTTGTTTTATATTCATTCATGTTACTGTATATTTATCCATGTTAATTCATTAACCATCTACACGTGGTGTTTATAATATCGTCTAAAAGTTACATCACTGATTTAATGAACACTGATTCAGTTGTGCAGGGTTGACACAGCTTCCTCTGTGTGACTTCTTATGAGGTGGTGCTTGCTCTGGTTTCTGTCAGGACGTTTGATCACATCTGAGGTGGTGTGAGGGGAAATCCATTCGTCTGCTGTTACAGTCTTTACCCTAAGTTTTAGTTTAAGTCACTGCCTACTCAGCGTCTATTTTTAGAATATTCAAATCAGTAGATATGACTAATATCACATGAGGTCTTCTACAAACAAGGGTATCATACAGTGTATCGTCCTGTCCTTTAGTGTTCTGTCTTGGTTATTGTTATTTATTTGACTATGGTCCATCAGTCACACCTTTTCAACACACTAAATTTTGTCAGGTTGTTAAACCCTTGAAAATGTATTGGTTTTAAACAAAACAAACAATGTTATGCAAGGTAGTTACTTCAGTTTGAAATCGTGCACTTACATATGTAGTTTTAAAAATAGAAATTATTTTTCTATACTGCGATAAATTCATAGTTACAGCTTTTATTTTTAACATGTGTTTTTAGTGAAGTAAAGATGTTTTGTTTCAAATTCCTTGGCTGTATGAACAAAAATGATAGTCTTTATTAAATGATAGTCTTTTATTTATACACATACTCTACCATGTATTTGCTTGTATACACCATTGCATTATATTGCCCATTTGAGTATTTTGCTGTTTTGTTCATCTTTACTACAGACCACAGGTCAAGCTTGCCTTGATGTTGGATCTCCCGATTAGCATGCAGCCATGAGCTCTGCCCTTTGGAGCCAGGAGAAGCCGAGTGGTGGCTTCAGGGAGGACTGGCGCTTCTACATGGTTGTCAAAGAGTGTTCGGTAGAGAAACCTCCCCAAAAAACCCTGAGGATTCCCCGTGGCAGTCTGGGCCAGGCTTGCCAGGAGCGCAATAGCCTAGGGCGCACGCTACCACCCTGCAAAGGCAAAAAAAGTCTCCGCATTCTGGACCAGACCAATGTGGTACTTAGCCTGGATGAAAGGGATGTCCTGGAACTGGATGAGAAGCTGGCCGAGCTGCTGTTCCCCATTACTAACTGTGAGGAACGATATACCCTACTCTGTAACAAATCACGGCTAGAGCGAGTCCGTGACATAGACTGTGGCTCTAAAGTTCGTGTCCAGTTGCGCTCAGGGGATGAACCTCTGCCTGGTGTGGTCCGATTTAAAGGTTCACTGCTCCCTGACAGGGCCCTCTCTGGAATCTGGTTTGGAGTTGAACTGCTGGTAAGATCTTTTACTTATTTTCTTCTGTTCTCTCTTTTTGGAGAGGCTGCCCTGCAAAATTGTAGTTTTTGCTTCCCTTAACTCCACTGTGTTTTACTAGTAAAATATACACTACAATCTGAAAGGCACTATTACATTTACACTGTATATTAACACTATTTCCTTATTTAAACATTAGAAAATGTAGGTTAGTTAATGTTTAAAGGTGTGAGAATAGTTTTAATACACAGTTGCATGACACTGCCAAAAACAAGAGGGAGATAAGAAGAAATAGTTCAGCTTCCTCTTCATGCACAGTACACATTTTGAAGTAAAGCTGCAGCCATAAAAAAACTGTGAATGTGCCTACTATATGAAACACTCATTTTGTGATTAATGGTTTTACATCATAAAACTTGTGCAAGTAAAAACCAGGGGCTTCCCTACCATGAGAGGCTGTTTTGGTGTAAAATCAATGTGTAGAGCATCACAAATAAAATGTCTTTTCTCAAATTTGATGGATTCAGTTGGTTTCTAGTGGACTTTTGTTTTTTTTAACCTTTTTGGATGTTTATATTTGTAGTGTTGTATGTAGTTTGTAGTTGTATGTAGTGTTTTCAATATTTTTATAAACAGATACTCTACAGTATTTAATCCAAAATGACAGGAAATTATATATTATTGATTGAAAAATCTTCTTGTCTTGCCCATACATCCAAGTCTTCCACAATCTTGGGGAAAATACTGGATTCTCAGGCACACCTATGCCCCCTGAAAACATAAAGAAAACATTTATACAAATTTTAAATATATGTATATAATTATGATTATGGAAGGAACATAGTTTTGGCTGAGTCTGATGCTCTTGGAAGCTAATTGCATGATTGTAATCATTTAATAAATTGATAAAGAAACAAATCATTTTCACAACATATATTAATTAATCCAAAGGTTATCTAATGTTGCTAGAACTGCAGTAAGTGTCTTATGTATATTGTCAAATAAATTAGACTGATATGAGGCATGCATATGATGTTTATTACTCATACAATTATTTGACTGCTATGCTGCTCTGCATTCATTCTGTATATAAATACAAAGGGTTGTTTATTACAGCACAATGTTGTTATTATTCCACTGTTCAGCTGTAGTTTTCCTGAGTGGGCCGATGAAGCTCAAGCATTCAGACTGCAGCTCAATATAAATGCCTTAGAGTTAGCATATGCTTTAAAATTACCATTCTGATTTTATGCTCCTTTCCAAAAAGATCACCGTGTTCCTTTTGCTTATATATACCAGTAATTATAGTGATTCAGCAGTTTTTTATATTTAAAGTGCCAGCATGAGAGAAAAGGAGCACAATATGTAGTGCACCGTCTTCAATATCTGGACTAGAAATGTTTGAATTGGTTAATTGCAGTAGGTCAATATTCCTGGTGCAGCAATCGATCATATACTCGCACAGCTATATGATTATGACTTGCTTTTACTGAAGGATGCTGAGCAAGCAGCTTCCCTACCTGACATCTTTGCAAAGGCATAAGTTGTGTCTCTGTCTTATTCGTGTTCTGTCGGTTTCACGCTGCACTCTTCCCTTCTCCCAGGAGGAAGGCCGGGGCCAGGGCTTCACAGAGGGCTCCTACCAGGGCCGCCAACTTTTCCGCTGTGAAGATGAGTGTGGTGTGTTTGTGGCCCTGGATAAGCTTGAACTTTGGGAGGATGATGACGACGATGTTTTGGGTGAGCTAGAGGTGGATCATGTTAGTTTGGTAGAAGAGGACCAGGATTTTCCCCCACTCCCTCCACTGGAGATCAACTCAAGGGTCCTAGTCCAGACCAGGGGTGGCCCTGAGAGAGGCACTATAATTTTTTGTGACCTGCTGCCAGGCAATGAGAGCCTGGGCTACTATGTTGGTGTTGACATGGTAAGTAAGCCTCTGTTGAAAGAAGGAGACTGATTGAAGCTTTTACATCAGTGTTTTCTTCTCCTTTCATATTTGTTCTGAAACAGAGAAATAAAAGGAAAGAGCGAGAACCTTATGTGGGATTACATGCTCTGAAAGCTGAGTTTCTTCTTACCTTAGTATGTAAATAAATTGTGTTTGATCTTAAATTGGATGTGGGTACCAGGCAGTTTGGAATTAGCATTAGGAAACACCACAATAAACCTATACAAGGGCAAAAAGCTTGAGCGTTGTGTGCATACCGTAATTTAGAACTGCAGTTTGACAGGTAACCTTAAACCAAAATAACAGAAGAAAAGAAAGGAAAAAATGGAAAGTAAAATGCCAAATGAAGAGAAACATTTCCACAGCAGACATATAAACTTTACTTAATGAGATTTAAAACATAAATTACAGGTTGTATTCATGGTAATAAGCTCATAATATAAACTTATATTTATATATAACCGTTATCAATAAGGCGCCATGTTGTGCAGCAGAGCTATGCGCACTCCATGGTCAGTGGCCATCGCTCTTAATAGTATCGCATATTATTTCAATTAAATGGCATTATCTTCTGTTGAGAAAGTGGCAAAGTTTTGGACAAAAGTACAGCATCAGAAGGATGAGCTTTTAAAATTATTAAATACGCGAGGAAAAAAAATTCTGTGTGTTTGTAAAGTGAATGGCTTTTTCATCATTATTATTAATATTTCACATAGTTTGCTTTTGTGTGTATTGACTTGAATGTGGTCAAGGGAACCATGCAATTATTACCACAGAAGTTCTTAAATTTTTCAATTCAAGGTAAAATTCAAGGTTGAATCTCTTTGCTCCTTCATGAGACCCATTGTTCCCTTAAACATAACAGTCTTTTATCTCTTTGCTGAATGTGAGAATGAGTCATAAATCAGAAGGTTGCCTTTCTATCAAGAAAACATTACAATCCTGTGCTACCTTAGCCAAATTATTAGAACAAGGTGCTTTTTTTCTGTTTGATGAAATTTTAGGGGTTTTCATATTAAATTAAACATGTCAGCTCTGTGAAAATATGACTTTCATTTTCATATTTGTGTACAGCTGAACAGTGAGAAAACCTGAAGTAAAATTATGAACGAATATTATGGTTTTCTGTCACTCATATGGTCCAGACTGGTACAATTAGTATTTCTTAAATGGTTTCTGTTCTGCTCTGTCCACACGGCTTCTAACTTTACTGTTTGGTTACGTTTCATACATAAAGTATAACACAGTCCTACATTTGTAAATCTTTATGTTGATATGTTGCTAGAATTTCCTCTACATGATAATGTATAGGATCATTAAACCACAAAACTGATTTTAATTGAGATAATCGTCATATACAGGAATCAAGATACTCTGCCACCTCTCACAATCAGTTTGATTAACTTTGCCTCAGCAGAGGGCAGCAATATTCAGAATGTTACAAATGACTGACAGTGATTTTATATTTTTTGACATGACTGTTTATTTTTTTCATGACGTTGATTGGTATGTTGAGGGAAATCATTTTGGTGATTTACTGTTGCTTGGCTTCACAGTGGTTGGTATCTATGACTACTGTTGTCAGGCGGGAGTTGTATTGTAGTCATAGAGAGATTGAAACGCATAACTGAGGCATTTGACTGCTGATCGTTAGCAGCAGCACCACCAACAGCAGCAGCAGCAGCCCACTCAGTGCATCTGAGCCACCCACACAAAGGCAAGGCAGTCACGAGGGGAGTGAGGTAAAGACTCAGTGCTGTATGACCCAACAGCATGGCAAGGGGCCAGCAGGCAGCTGAGGAGAGCCCACTGCTCTGCCTCACTCTGCGTCCAGCCTCGCCCTGCTTTCTCGTGTGGCAATGGCCTAATGCTTATCTTAGATTATCCCACTGGACCAACATCGTGGATTTCTAAGTATACTAGAAGAAAACCATGGAAGTGCTTACAGAGAGAGTGGAGCAGATGAGATGAGCAGTTTGGTTTTCACTATCCAGCCAGCATAAGTGTGCTTTTAGAGTAGTAACATCATCACCGTGTTAGTCACCACGAAAATACTGGAAGAAGGAGCAGTGGCAGACAGGCACTTGTGTGGCACCAGAGATGAAGAACATCTGAGTGAGTTATAAGTTTCTCATGTCTCCAACTCTTTCAGGACAATCCTATCGGTGACTGGGATGGTGTGTTTGACGGGAAGCTACTGTGTAATTTTGCCAGTTTGGAGCACACACGACTTGTCCCCATCTGTGACGTAATGCCAGGTGAGTCACCTACAGTAATATTTGTGCCTGTTTCTACATCTTACACCGTATATTGCCAGTTATTCTCAAACCGTACAACCACGCTTCTCTTGGAGACGCTCTGAGCTCCTTCTGGGCATTCTGAGTTTGTGTTTTGCTTGCAGCATGAACAGAGAGCCTTTTGTGTTGATGGCTCACTTGTTTTTGAAAGTCAAGTGAGATACTCAGGCTCTTTGTTCTTCACATTGGCATATTGATTTGTTTATGTGTGACTGCTTCTTCTCCCACTATTCAAACTTAGGAATTCCAATGAACATATCATTTCTCTTTGAAACCATAACTTTGCCATTCTTTAACAGGTGCTTGAAGTATACGCTGTTCCTGTGGAAAACCTTGTGAAATACTAAATACTAGGATTCATCATCCTTTACTGTCATTGGACTTTGAAAATAATTTGCTATTCTCAGCTTGCAGTATGCAAACTAAGAAGCAAGAAAAATGAAGAAGTAGCTGGTTTGCATAATTATGTAGCCACTGTTAAAGCAGCTTTCTCTATGAGTTGTCTGTTGAAAGAGTAAACTGTTAAAAATGCTGCAAATCTCAGAACCCCACATGATAAAAACTCTAGCACCACATTTATTTACGCCGTTTGTAGACACCAGTTTGTTACCACTTATAATGCTGAATTCACACAACGCAATGTCAGCCTGATTGTGGCCTGATCTGGCAGACGTAGAGCGTTAAGCTAAGAATGACAATGGTCCTTGTCTGTCGCTGTAATCAGTTGATCCATCTTGTGGAGTGTATCATAGCGGAGAACAATCTATGTCCCATCTTAGACACGTCACAATGTCCAACAGAAAGACAATTGCACTTAATGTTTTTGGGACTTTTCACAATGCTTTCAGTCACTTGCTTGACATTGTCATGTTTACAGCTGTTTACAAAAAAAGGTCAAAGCAAGTGTTATTTTGCCTCCTGTTGTTTTAAACAATTTCACAATACATGCCGGCCAAGAACCGGTCCACAGTAATTTTTAGTCTTTTTTTTTTTTTTTTTTTTTTTTAACACAAAACAGGCAGTTTCATACATACTACTTTAGACACTGTTTTTTGTTTACATTTTTGTTCCCTTTGAGATGGTCACTAGCACCTCATTACCAATGACAAAACACGTTATGAAAGGCAACAAGTGATGATTGGTTAGGTAACACTGTATACTATCTCAGCAATAACATTGTAAGAATTCATAACTCTATAATCACCTAATTTGTGAGTGACCATTGTAACAGACTAAAATATCGTGTAGTCTAAACCTGGCATAAGGAGACAGTGGTTCTGATATAACTATTATTCACAATGACGCTGTGGTTGGAGTTTACACCTCTGTGAGGTTTATGAATCTATGATATAGCAGCAAACAGCAGGCACATTCAAAGTCTCTTAAAGGTGCCCTGCCACACGTATTTCATTACTTTTGTGGTAGTGTCTGAAGTTCTGCCATGGACACAGTAACATTTTTTATGGAAAAAATGCCATTCTAATGTGGTATAGAAAGCCTGCTGGAACACTGAGCTCGATTTGCACCAGTTCTCTTGAATATTCAACATGCTAATCTGCTTGACTCTGATTGGCTTACAGCTAGCCAATGAGAGCCTGGCTTTTCAGCATCCTTTACCCTATGCAACAAGTAGAGGAACTTTCGGAAACCAAAAATGAAACTTAACATGCTTTGAACGTCCGACTCCTGGCTTCTGTGCTTCTCTTCTACGCTGGACCTTACACATAATTTTCCCATCATCTAACCTGTATCCACTGGGCCCCCTCCACTGCTGGGCCCCATGAATTTGTCATGTTTACCCCCTTTACGGCACCCCAGCTTGCTGTATACGAAAACTGCCACTGAGCTAGACAAATTCTGTGGGCATGGTCTCACCAGGGCGAGCTCATGAATAATAATGAGCTCAGGCATTAACACGTCACACTGACCAGCCTTTGTAATTGACCTAAGTTCTCCACTTACTTCTTTTCAGTGGCAATAGCAGACTACATTACTACATAACACAAACACCTATGGACTGAACATATTTAAAAAAAATACAAGTTAAAATGATTTTGTGTAGCAGAGCACCTTTTAATACATTTTCTCTTCACTATTTAACTGCACCCAATGCTGTCTAATGTGGATGTAATTCTTGGCCCTACAGAATATTCCATGCAGGACCAAAGGCTGCAAAAGCACAGTTTTGCCCCCAGAGGCGCCAACAGTGACAAGTTGTCCTCTGGGCCAAGCAAACCAAAGAGCAAAGGTATTTTACTGCTGTGACTGAAATGATTCACACAGACATGAAGCTTGCTGTGATATTAATTCCTTGAAGAGCATTCCATTTAATCATGTAGCTGTGGGTCTGGAAACATTAAAAAAAAAAATAAAAAGAAGACAAACAAACAAATAAAAACCAAACCATGACACTAATTATTTCCTGATTTACAGATATTAATTTTCCACTTCAGGAATCCACTGAGGTAATTTCTGATAGCACAATTGTTGTTTTTTGTTTTTTTTTTGAGAAATGGAGAACTTGTCAAGCAAATTACCAAAATGTTTCTAATTCATTTTTACTCAAAATATAGTATTCTTATTTTCCTGCTGCAGCTAAAATGATTTCATGTGAATGGTTTGGAATTTATTGCTACCCTATTTCTTGTCTTTGACTTTATTCTCTTGTGTTGATCTAGTCGTGAAAACTGATTGCTGATGAATCAACCATTTAATAAATATGTGATATTGGCCACCGCAACCCAGTGACACACAATCGCGCATTTGGTTGCGTATGTGTTTATTGTTATTTACTTGTGTTATTTACAGGATTAGGTCATCAGTGTGGAAGTAGAAGCAAGTCTGAATTTTACTATACTTTAAATGGCAGCTCTGTTGATCCCCCAGCCCAGTCCAAATCCAAAAGCACATGGTACATTGATGAAGGTAAAACATGGGTACTCATGGGACGTCAACCATCTTATCTGCAAGCTCCTGTGAACAACAAAATGCATACTGATTTGTTATGCTAAGGCACACTTTTACAGGTGGTGTTGAGTGTAATACGCTAACACCCTTGTGCCCTACAAAAGTGTAATTAAAAATAGGTGTTTCTTTCATATGTGGGAACTTGTTTCTTCCACCTGCTATAATACACTGTGTTGTTTTTTTTTCCCCTCCCAAAATAAAGTTTAGTTCTTATTGATCTCAGAGTAATGATCACAATAAAGTGTTTAATTTTATTGTTATGAATATATGCCAAATCCATGTTGAACGTTTTTGTTACATTGCCACAGCACAGCTACAATACTATTTACTGCATGTTCTTCAGAAGCTGACTTGGTACAAGAGTGTACTAATATAAATTCAATATGCCTGTGCTAATGCAGTGGTACTGTGCTGTCTTCACCACGCGTCATGAACAAAAATAGGTTTTAGTGGGATAAGAATATGGTAGAAGAATCCAGGTGAAAGCAGAATGCCATAATGACAGCTTAAATTCTGAAACATTATAACATTTAATAGAAACGAAACTCACAGAGAACATAGAAATGAATGAGTTTTATGACTTTTCAAGTGTCCAATTGTGGCTTTTCATCATCATAAATATAGTTAATTAGGAAGGAATAATAGAAGTTTATGTATTCGACTTTTTTTTTTTTCCTTTTTATAACAGGTGGGAGAAATAGAGTTAAACACAAAACAATTGCTCTTCCATGTATATATAAGGAATGTTCCTCAATTCTGCACAAGGAGGATCACTTGCTGCTGTTGTTTGTAACAGTTATAATGCTGTACAAGTTACAAGGTGCTTGAACTCTTTGGATACTCTCAGCAGAGGCAGATCAGTGGTTTGTTGCAGCAGCTTGCTCTAAAGACCTTTCCACCAGTTTCGTCCTTCATCCTCATTTGATGTGAAAGTCCACCTGCATGGTGTAGTTGGTGTAGCTAAAGGCTTTTAATAATGCTCAATGCTACTAATTGCTCCTTTACTGGCTTTTTCATGCAAATGTGCAGAAAAGAAATATATTTCTGTGAAATATTATTTGCAGGCCAAAGCATTAGTAAAAGCCGATATATCTGGTGTCAGGCCAGACTGATTGAGTCAGCACATTTTGTCGGTGTTTGTGTTTCTTTTGGTGTGTAGACATTTTTTAAAATAAATGTCATTGATTGTTTTGTCACCAACATGTCAGTGATAGTGTTTTGTACATTTGTTGCTGTGCTCTGAGGTATTGAACAGTAAGTCATTACTTAATTTTAATCAGTACATACAGAACTGTAAATGTTTTGTAAATGTTTTGTAAAAATCTTGAAACATCACCAAATCACCCAACATGGTTGTAAATGACTGACATCCTGTTTTTACCATTGTTCTTTACTCATCCTTTGAATGTATTCAGTCATCTTTGTTCTTCCCAGGGTCTTTGGTCACATTTTTGGTTAATTTTCTGTGTGGTCATGGTGGTTTTGGTTCTGTCATCAAGTTATAAAGCTCCAAAATGCCATTATTCTTTATTCTTTGATTGTGGGACCAGTTGAAGCCAGTGAGCACATAACTCTTTGTTTAGTTGTAAAGGTGAATGCCACCCAATCCAAGAATTTCTCTACATTTTATCTGTGCAATGAAAGAGAGTTAGTTATATCCTGGTTTATAAAATTTCATTTTTTGTATTTACTAGTATTTATTTTGTTAGGTAAATGTTACTTTTAATGGCATTACAGCTCCAGTGCATGTTTGTTTTTTGTTTTTTTTGTGTGACCGAACAAAAAATAAACCATAATTTTCTTTCATGTAATTATAATTCATGTGGTCTGAGAGTAACTGGACCACTTCTATAGACTCTAAAAATATGCTCTGTGACACAGACTTTGACTCATCACAGGTATGTTCAGCAGGGGTTAAAACCATGATCGACAGCAGTAAGCAGTAATTACTGATCTCTGATCAGATTTGGTCAGATGTAACTCTCCACTCTACTGCTGTCTTGACAACGAAACTTGGAAAAGCAGCTTTTCTTTTACATAGTGGCTTGAAATAAACTCAGGTCATTTATCTTTAGTCTTTTGACTTGAACTTAAAGGAGGGAGCTGCAGAATATTATTCCCCTGATTTCATTACATGCAATTTTGAGTATACATATAAATTTTTACTGTTTACTATAATGGTACATTTTTGAGTATTATAGTTCTATATAGGATGAATTAAGCTATGACCTTAAAATCTACTCAGAACATACTTCTCTAAGAAGAGCCCTCTGATGTAAGGGTTAAGACTTATTTTTATGTTTTATCACACTTGAAATCTCATATGAGAATGTGATCTGTTTTTTAGCCCCTGTTGTTACACTGCATAATGTACTATACAGTTAAGGGTCAGAAATTCTTAAAAAAGTGGGTGGCACACACCTTCTTGTAACATTACAAATTGGTGTTTTAAAAGGTGTGAGGGTGTGTTATTTTCCACAAAACACTCAGGCACCACCGGCCTTCACATACTATGAACGCTGAATCATAGTGACACATTTTAACGCTGTGAATTTGACATCATGCATCAACTGAAGTGAAAATATAGTAAAGCATATTTTAAAACACCTTCAAATGAGAAAAAAAATATCTGCACACGAGACAACATGCTAAAGATGAAAGGGATCTTACTGAACTGCAAACATATGCCTAATAGATGAGGACCCAGTATTTCTTATTTTCAACAAGGAAGTGATTTAATCTTCAAAAAGTGAAGATCACATCCTTCGGCTGCAGTTATTAATTCATGTTGTATGATTTTATATTACTCTGAGTATAATTACATGTAATTATGCACATTGTAATGGAGCAAGTACAACCAGTTACATTTAATAAAACAATAAGCCTATAGCAGACGCAAAAGCATTTTATGTTTCTAACCTTAAAAATCAAACAGTGATGAAGGGAATTTCGATGTGCATATTTTGAACTTCCCAACAAACAATTGGAAATGCCCTTCTCCCCTTTTTTTCTTGTTCTTAAAAAAAGGAAGACCACATGGCCCAAGTGTAAAAATGCCTGAAGAAGCTGAGATATTTTGGGTACAAATTGTAAAAGGAACTAGGATTGATAGAAGCATATTCTGTGTTAGTTCCTCTTTGTGTTTGCGTTTAGTTCCACTTAATTTACATAAACCATGTTTCCTCATTTACTAGTGTGCAGGTTGACTTTTTTTTTCTAGATCGTGTTTAAAAGGGCAGCTTCATACTAGCTTAAAATCTTGTGTTTACTGACCTCCAGTGGCTGAAAACCTGACATTACTGCAGTGATGTAGGAGCTATGGTTGTGTACACACTAGCCACACTGTAAACTGGACATTACAACCAGAAGAGGTCAGTGGCACCAAGATTTCCAGGTTGATGCTGAGTTACTATTTAAGGGCTAACATCTCTGCACCACTAAACACAGTTTTCACTACATGGTGTATGTGATGTGTTACAAAGTGTGTGTGCACCGTAAAATGGAAGTTAAGCTTGTGTCTGTGCTTTCTCTTGTACAGTTGGGGAGGACCCTGCCAAGTCACTTACTGACACACCCCCTGACTTCAACCAGTCCTCCCCACCTTCCAGGGCCCCACCTTCTGCCTCACTGTCCAGTGACAACAAGTTCCACTCGCTGCCCTTCAGCTTGAACCGAAAGACTGGGCCCAATGACAGCATGAGTCATGGGCCTCTCTCCCTGTCTGTCCAGTCTGTGATGGGAGAGCAGCCGGAGCCCTTGTCACCTGCCGCCCCTCCCTCGCCTCGACCGCCGACGCCGCCCCGTGGACAGCCAGGTCTGGAGGTGGGCTCTCTAGTAGAGGTGAAAGAGAACCCCCCTCTGTGTGGTGTCATTCGCTGGGTGGGTCTGCCGCCTGGCCTCCTGGAGCCTTTGGCTGGGCTGGAACTGGTGAGACATCAGAAACCAACCAACCAGCATCATACACAGTATTGTTTATCACATTTACCTCTGAGTACCACCATTATAAATGACGTACAGTATTCAGCTCTGCACAGATCGTTCAGGAAGCAAATGCATCACTAATAAGGATATTTTTTTCAGTACCACTGACTCCTGCCAGCGCATTGAAGTTTACATGTGTTTTTGTCTCATCATTACAATTTTGTTTTTGCAGTTCAGCTTGTAAAATCTACTTGGCTTGTAGCTTAACCTATAAAGACCCAAACATCCATCACTGACCAAAAGAATCGACTGATTTAAACTGTTTAATACATGTTGCTCCACTAATCATATCAATACATGAAAATAATTGGTGTAAAATGCAGTTTGTCATCTTTTCATGGTCATCATGTATAACCCATTTGGACGTTCAGAGGCTCCGTAGTTACCATGGAAACACCGTAATCTCTTACAACACTGTTTCACTTGTAAAACCCATGGAGTTTGATAAATGACAGTGGTTGGAAATGCTTAGTTTATATTTAGCCATTGATATATTTTACTTAAAAAGTCACTTTTTCTACAGTTTTCTCTGTTTTTGATATAATAACCCTCAACTTTGATGTGAGCTTTTATGAACATCTTCATGATCAGTAAATTAAATACAGAAAAATACCTGATTTATACTGAAAAAATGAAAAATACGGAAGATAATATTATAATAAATAGTGATAAGAAAGGTTTAACATAGAGAAAATTCCATTTGGGAACTGACACAAAAGTAGAGCTGGGTCTTTATGGGTTAATTTGTAAATAACTGTTACCAAAACTGTAATTAACATATTCCACTAGAGGGAAGTTGCAAAACCACATTGTGGGGAACCATGGATTTAAATTGCTTAGAACGTTAAAGACCAAACTCTTACACAAATATCTTTCAACCACTTCCTAATATTCCAAACAACTGGTGGTTTGTCTAAATCAGACTAAATTGCTGAAAGTCTCAAATGGTGTTTCTTTTTTTTTTTAACTTATATTTTATTGTTTCATTTTGGAGATTTTACAACACAAACATTTAGAACATAGCGTCAGTTGTCATCCTGTATATTGCCCACTTCTTCTATACATGTTGCTTGCTGTAGTCTTATGACATAAGTCTCTCCAAATTGTGAATTTCTTCCACAATGTCTCTAATTATTTAGGGTGGGGGGGGTCCTCTTTACACCATTTTCGTGTGATGGCTTTTTTTTAGACGCTACCAAGAGGATTTTAATCAGATATTTTTCCTTACTTGGTATGTCTTTTCCTGTTAAATGACCCAAATATGGCACATAACATGTCCTTGCTAGTTTGTATCCCAATATTTTTCCAAAGTCTTTGCTGATATTATTCCAATATTGGGATAATTTTTTACATTGCCAAAAAACATGCACATGACCCACATCCTGCTCACCGCACAACCTCCAACAGGGCTGAAGTAATGATAGTGAAGCCTTTTTGATCTTTGGTGTTATAAAAAAAATCATTATGTTTTTCCAACAAAATATTTTTCAGTTTCTGGAATTAGATGTAGTCACTTGAGTTTCCCATATTTCATACCATGTGTCATCTCTTAATTCTACCAACAGGTCTTTCCTCCATTTATATCTAATATACAGAGTTGAAGTTTTCCCTGATACAGTTTGGATATCACTTTTTCCCCTTTGTTCTTATACGCTTTACCCACAATTTCAGTGATCTGGTTTATTTCACCTGGGAGGTCTGGTCGTTTTGATAATGGTTCAAACGGTGTTTCTTAATCAGTCTATCGCTTTTGATGTCAAGCTTTCTCTCAAAAATTGTGATCTGGATTACTGGTAGGGCATTATATTTTTGTTGCAACATGTACAACAAGTTTGTTATGAAAAGGGAACTGAAATCTAAGTTGAACTTAGCATGTTTAAAATTGACACTTCCTTCCCTCAGTGAACTTCACTAAAACTTCATTCTTTGTCAGTGCAAACTGAAAAATTATCTTATCCCAGATAGCCAGCACTAAACTGTGGGCTTTTTTATGATAATGCTATATACAGAGTGCTTGTGCAGGTCTTGAAAATCTTAAAAAGTATGGCATTTTGAAATGCTTTTTTCCAGTCCTTGAAAAATCTGGAATTTTGTGTGAAAATCTTAATGAACTATGGAAAAAAGTTTCTCATACTCAAATTTTAAAGTTTGCTCAAAGGCATATAATCTTAAGAATAAGAAATACATGAGAAAAGCATATAAAAAACTTGATATAATTTCGCTAACCGGTCAGTGCTTTAATTATTCTAGTGAAACTTGTTTGTGTCATGTCCTTGCACTTTTGTGATTTTCATATGTTTTGAAAACGTTTCTGTCAGCAAAATGTAAATTACTGCGAATTATTCCTTCATTCATGCATACATTTATTAAAATGAACTTTTCTACAACACACAACAGGAACACACAACAGGTGCAATCTCAACCAAAAAAGTAGGCACCCAAGTATAAAAGTACATGATGTCAAGGTCTTGGGGGGCCGAAAATAGCAGTTTTGAAAAAGCCTGGAATTTTTATTTGGATAAAAATCAAGCATTTTGTATATAAAGTGGAAGTATACGTATACTGTGTACTATACTGTTATTTTTAAACTATAATTTTGTTATGTTTTTCATAATGACACCCAGCTGTCCCTACTCTGTAAGCTACACCTAGAATTGGTTTTCTTAAAATGGTAGAATGTGGTGAATGACTGAAAGGCATTTACAGACTGGTGTTTTTTTAACCTCTTCTTTTAGGAAGAGGAGTGCCCTGGCTGCACTGACGGAACCTTCAAAGGTACGCGTTATTTCACCTGCCCACCTAAAAAAGCACTGTTCGTCAAGCTCAAGTGCTGCCGGCCTGACTCCCGCTTCCCGTCCTTGCACCACTCGTCCAACCCCATAGAGCGCTGCAACTCCATCGGTACGTCAGTCAAAAGAATGAGAAAATAAGACTCCTCTTATGCTATCACTCTGTTTGTTTACATTTGTATATTCTATGTTAATGCAGCATTTGGGGGTTACCTGAGCGAGGTAGTGCATGAAAACACACCTCCACGCACAGAGAATGATGGTTTGGATGTCATGGTGGGCAAAAAGAAGGGCATCCAGGGCCACTACAACTCCTGCTACCTGGATTCAACCCTCTTTTGGTCAGTACTTTACCAGTATACTTTAACATTTAGTTACAGTTTTTGCCATTAGTTGACAGAGGCTAAATGGTAAACTGTTAAACTGCTGATTCTCTCAGATGGCCTTTAAATAGATCAGTGGTTCTGTAAATAACATCTCATTCCTTTAACTCTTTTGGGCAAGTGACTATTTTTGGTAATTTCCACTTACATTCCAAGACAGTGACAACAACAGTTATAGTGAGGACAATGAGTCAACAAGCTCAGGTCCAATGTGGTCTCCAGGGTGTGTAAGGTCCACCTGCATGAACAGTGAGTGTACCTGCTTGTTTAGGTACCACGAAGTAATGGTACTAATGTGAGGAATGATGTTCAAAGGGACGATGTGGACAGGGGTCTGGATCAGTCTAATATTCTAAAAGTGATGTTCTAATGTTTTAAAATATGTTACTTTCACATCACATGTATTTTTCTTGTATTTTAAATATGTACTTCTTGGATTTTATTTTATTTTTATGCCAGTAATGGGTAAGGAAGCCAATATGGTAACTTTATTAACCTTGATTTTCTGCATAACAGTAAAAATTTCTGAAAAATTTCACAAAAGTAATAAAGTCTTTTGTCCTCCAGTAACACACTAAGGTTGAAATGTTGAATTTCCAAGTATTTCTATGAGTGCCCTATAAAGGGTTAATATGTGTAGTCAGTTTGAATATTAGTTTCCATTTGACCAAATATTCATATATGGTGAGATGTTGCATGTAACATAGGTTGTCCTATCCTCTTATTTCTTTTTTAAGCAGATATATGACCAGTATGTAGCAGAAATCCAAAGAAATAAATTCAAATTGAGCCTGTCTGTTCTGTGTTGTGCTCTGTAGTCTTTTTTCCTTTAGTTCTGTACTGGATACAGTTCTGCTAAGACCTCGTTCAAAGACTGACGTCGAGTATTACAGAGAGACACAAGAGCTGCTACGCACTGAGATAGTCAACCCCTTACGCATGTGAGTGTCTTCAACTGTATTTAGACTCTGCTGCAGTTGTTTAACATCAGCACACAACAACTGTGTATTATCTGTTTTAGTGTATCATTTTGATTTTTGCATGATACTATAAGTTTCTGTGGGTTCAAACATCGTATAGATTCAGATAATTAACTTAATTTAACATTTGTAGCAAAGCGAAGCACTAGATCCTTTGCCACTAATATTATTATTATTATTATTATTATTATTATTATTATTATTCATGCTGGTGTTTGTGGCTTCTTTTGTCTTTGACCTGTAGACATGGGTATGTGTGCGCCACTAAAGTGATGAAGCTAAGGAGGATCCTGGAGAAAGTTGAGGCTGCCTCTGGGTTTACATCTGAAGAAAAAGGTTAGGATGATGCAACAGAGACATTCTTAGTAATGATTTCACACCTTTTGACACTATCACCAATTGACTAGGAGTTTTTACACATTGTTATTACTTTAAAAAATCTCTTAAATGACATCCTCTGCTTCAGATCCAGAGGAGTTCCTTAATATCCTTTTCCATCATATACTGAGGGTGGATCCACTGCTAAAACTAAGGTAAGACTCAGTGGTCCTTTCTAAAAGGAGAGCTTTCCTGACACATACACATATGATGTTGTTATGCATTAGTAGGACTGTGAATAGTAAGTGGATAATTAATTGAATTTATACCTGAACTTGTTAATTTTTATACAGTCATGTGCTGTGTAAGTGACACGAGTTACCGCTGTAATTCTAAACATAATACTTTAATTTTAGTGTCCTTTTCTTAATGTCCAGTCTCTGGGAACACTTATGTAAAGCTTCAGTTTCAGTGCAGGAGAGTGAATGGCAGATGCTGTAGATGAAGTGGTTTAACTATAGATTTGTTTGATCACGTTATGAAACTTCCATTTACATTCATACCAGAGTTACATGCCTCATCGGTATCCTTTGCTGTATTTTGCAATACATTTGTGTTTTATTGATTTTTACTAGGTATAAAAATGCAATATATGAGGTAAGATTTTCCTGCTTTTTTTTTTTTTTTTTTTTTTTTTTTAGGTAAGCAGGGCAGAAATTTCAAGACTGTTACTTTTACCAGATCTTCATGGACAAGAAGGACAAAGTTGGAGTTCCTACCATCCAGCAGCTACTTGAGTGGTCTTTCATTAACAGTGACCTTAAGTTTGCAGAGGTGAATTTTAAATTGTATGATGATTTTTTTTCCATGACTTTGGTGTAAATACAGGCTGAGTGTAAAAGCTGTAAGGCTCTAGACTTGAACTATCTGTGAGTCTGATTACACTTCATTGTAATTGCTCCCCCTTGTGGTTGTTATTACATATTGAAGTACTGTGGTGGAAAAACGTTTTTGGACACCCCATGTATTTGTGATATATTGCATCAAGAATCACTCATAAGTCATTGAATCCTGACAAAACCCATAAGCTCCCTTCTGCACATGCTCTGTTCTGTTGAGGTCAAAACAGGATGTTTCAGCAAGTCGATGCCTCTTGAAATATCCAGGACATGACATGATGAAACTGTCAAGAATTTTGGTTCATGTTTGTCTGATGCAGCCACATCTTTTGAAACACAAAAAGGATCATACCCCAAATATTTCATGATAATATTTGAGACTAAAATTTTAGGGGTGTCCTAAAACTTTTTCCACTACCGTATGTGTCTGCTAAAATAGAAAGAACATGCAATTTAGGTAAGAGAGGAAGAAACATGGAAAGTAACACGTTCCATAGGAATAAACCAGATTATGTATCATCTGTGTATCCTGACCCTAATTTAATTTTTTTTATTTATCCTGTCGACATCATGTGCAGTCAGGGTTCTGGGGAACAGCAGCCATAAGCCCCAAGTGTCAGTTCCAGTGTGTCCAAAAGTCTGCCAGTATAATGTTGTGTACTAAATAACCTTCTTCTTTGTGTGTTTTACCAACCCTCAGGCTCCCTCCTGCCTTATCATCCAGATGCCCCGCTTTGGCAAGGACTTCAAAATGTTCAACAAGATTTTTCCCTCACTAGAGTTAGACATCACAGACCTTCTTGAAGACAGTGAGTTGTATCCATTATTTTGTTCCACTGTGTTAAGTGTTCCTGCAGATCAATAGGGATTCAAAGCTCAGTGGCATTTGATAATGAAATTCCACTGAGTTGTCACTGCAGCTCAGCTGAGATAAAAGAAGCCTCCTTCTCTTGCTTTCAGACATGCTTTTAAGTTTGTGCAGTACTTTGCTGATGTACAGTGTATTGGCCAGAATAATTGTGCATGTTCTGTTTTCCAGCTCCGAGGGAATGTCGAATTTGTGGAGGCCTGGCTCTGTACGAGTGTCGAGATTGTTATGAGGACGGAGATATCACGGCTGGCAAGATAAAACAGTTTTGTGAAAAGTGCAATACACAGGTAAACAACAGAGGGCAGTATTGGAGCAGCAGTTTGACAGTAAACCAGTTGTCAGGATCATCCATTTGGTGGCAGCAAATCCAAAGGAATCATTCTGATTCAGTGCACAAGTTATGATGCAGAAGAGTGGCTTTTAACTGATGTTAACTTATTATATGTAAAACATTAAGAAGAAAATAGATTGTTATTGCAGATGTTTCATATCAGTGCTTGTCTTGCTGTGTATTACCACCTCTCTCGTGCTCATTTTATTTTTCAATGACATTTTAAACACCATTTATTTAAGACAAATTCACTGCTGTAGTGATGCATCGTTGCACTTTTATATCTGTTTGTAGGTTCACCTCCACCCAAAGAGGAAAGCACATCGACACGGCAAACTGTCTGTTCCCAAGGAACTACAAGACGGAACAGGGCGGCAGGGGAATTTTCCCCGCCAGAGGATGGAGCTGTTTGCTGTGCTGTGCATTGAAACCAGTCACTACGTGGCCTTCGTTAAGTATGGCAGCGCAGATTCCGCCTGGCTCTTCTTTGACAGCATGGCAGACCGCGATGGTTGGTGTTACAGCTTTTTGATGCTATGTTTATTATGACTTGAGTTCCTGTACAGATGAGAATATAGGTATAGGTTTTATAACACTTAATGCATTAATAATACCCTTTTTTTATTGCAATAGTAGAGCCAAGAATAATACAATTAAAATAAGCAGTGATCAGTAACTAAAACTAATTACTTCTAAATTTTGTTTTGTTGTATTTTATTATATTCTTGGCTGCAGTGATGCGTGATTGATGGTGGTAGTGTTGGTGATGTTAAACGTGATACATTGCAGATTACTACTACCAAGTTGAAGGTGTAAAAAGTAATGTAGTAGTAACTGTTTCAATTAATCAAAGTGAAGTAAATATTATATTTGATTACTTTTACTTTTCTAACAACTGTTTTTAACTGAGCAAAAAAAAAAAATCATACTTTATGTTTTTTTTTGTGACCCACATTGTCCACAAATCAGCCAGAGACAGAATAAATGTTGTTTTCTAATATGAACCTCACATGATCTATATATTTAGTTGCAACCAATTTTTAATCCCCAGCATTTTGACTAGAATTAATTGACATATTTTACTCAGTGACTGTAACTAAGCAGTTATATTAAGTTTGCCATTTAATTCCAGTCCACTGTCACATTCATATAGTTACTCCTCCAACTGGGGACTATTTACTCATTGTTATTATTATGATTATACTATTTACAATGCATTATATTCTTTCTAATGACTTTTATGTTGTTCTACAGGAGGGCAGAATGGTTTCAACATCCCCCAGGTGTCTCCGTGTCCAGAAGTTGAAGCCTACCTGAAAATGACCCCAGAGGAGCTTCACACCCTGGACCCAAAGAGCATCCAAGGCCAGGCCCGACGTCTGCTGTGCGACGCCTACATGTGCATGTACCAGAGCCCTACAATGAGCCTGTACAAGTAGAATCCTCTCCTCAACTACCCCCCTGCCCCCTCAGCCACAACACCCACCCTTCCCCCAGGGCGAGAGATTCCCAGAAAGACCAAAAATGAAAAATAAACTAAAAGAAGAAAGGCTGCCTGCCAGCAGGGGTGCTGTCCAGCGTTAACCCCTTCCACCCCGCCACTCTTCAATGCCTGTCTATGTCTGGAGGTTGGAGAGATGGAAGAGAGGGGGGTGAAGCCTATTTGCACTGTGCATTAGTTGAAGTGTTGTGTTCTTCATGTAGTCCTATGTAGCTTCCCTGTGTCTCACAGATGAGTGTTTGTGGTGGATGATGAAGCAAAGGTAGGCCTTATGAAGATTCCCTCCCCTTTCAGGGAGGACAGTGGAGACGATGGGCGGGAGGGCGGATTTTTGTCAGTCTGGCTGACAAAAAGAAAATCTGCAACAAAAACAAGATGGGCTAGTGGGAGGACCTTGGCCACCTCATTTACCTTAAGAAAAGAGGAGTCCTGCTATTCTTAATCACTGATAAAGACAGGAGCTTTCCATAATGCCACATTAAGGAAGTAATGCAGTGCGCAAATCTCATCCAGCCCGTGTGTACTGTTCTAAAATCTCTGTGTAAAATCTATTAGTAGCATAGATTTATCCAGGTAGTAACATCAACAGAATAGATGTCAACCTACTGTGCAGTTACATTAAGACCAGAGTAATCTGCTCTTTGTGGACCGGTTTGCATATTTCCCCATTACGCTGTGTAAATGTCATTACAGTATATGTTTTGCAGAAACAGATGTAGCCATTGTAAAAGTCTCACGTTTTACTGCATACGTTGCTCAACCAATGCTGCACTTTTGCTCTATCCCCAAGTGGACCTATCAGGAAACCTTTAGCTTTGGCTTTTTTCCTCCTATTGGAAGTCACAGTGAGTGCTAATTTGTTGGTTGGGAGACATCAGAGTTTTGTCTTACAGAATACAAATTTGCTTCTCCTCTGTAGCTGTAAAGAACGGTCTGCATTGGTGATGCAGAGTAGATGCCAGATAAATGCATGAAGGGAGACTTCTACAATGGCTCCGATTGTAAAGCTGCCTGATCGAGCACTCCATGCATTCGTAGGGCCAATGAGGTGAAATACTGGAAAAGTCTGGCTTTTTTCTTTAAGTAAGAATGTTATGTGAAGAATTTGTGAGGAACATGCAGTGTTCTGTTTTAAGTCTCTGACTTAGTGTGTTGATGACTAAATCTAAATTATATTTTATGTTTACAAAGCCTTTTCTCTGTCTCAAGGTAGATGCGAGTTCCTTTTGATGAGGTAAAGCAGGTCAAATATTGGGTCTCGCTGCCTTTTAGTAAGATGTGACATGAAATGTTTCCAGCCACGCATCAGCAACAAACAGTTGAATAAATACTACTATTTATTATATTCTGACCATATTATAAACACGAGTCCCTTTTTAAGAAATCGACACAGGGTTGATGATACTGGGTTGGGTACTCCTTGTCCTCTTTCACTGTATATTGAAGTGAGTTATTGTAGTTTACGCTGTTTCATAGCAACTACTGAATGTTAATAGTGACACATTGAACAGTGTAGGGAAACAAATGATGGGACATGAAGAGGCACAAGGCTGGTAACCTTGGGGCACTATATACTGTATATGTATTTAAAGAAAAAATAAATAAATTAAAAACTTGATCCTTAATTCTATTGTATTCCAGTTTTAAAGAATACCTGAAGTATACCAGTCATACTTTGGATCAAGAAATAGGTGTCTTTTTTTATATGTGAAACAAAATTGGGAAAAAAAACCCTGCAGATGATGGGATCGGCATTATATTTTTCCTAAGCTTAATCATTGATTAAGTATAACATTTATGCACAAGAATATTTTAAGACGTTCCAGCTGACCGTATTAATTTTGCTTCACGGTAGCCTCTGCTGTCCCAGGGATTCGGACATGGGACCCTCCTGTGTGAACTTTCTGGACTGCTGAAGCTGGTCACTGACTGGAGCACGTTCTCTACTAGAGATAGAACAGAGGATGGTGTTTTAATTTTTCTGTTGCATCTGTACAGTATAGACATATGTAACAGGTGGAAATTAATGTCAGTGGTGTTCCTGTAAATGTTAACTAAATAAAGCCCATTTTGAAGGCTACACTGAATGTTTTGAGTACATTAGAAAACAGGTGCAGTATGATGTAATAGCGGATCTCATGTTTTATTCCCAGAATAGGTGAACATTAAGGAATAAGTGAGGGTTCTCTAATGGTTTTCAAAGCTGGAAGAATAGATTTCATCATCAGGAACATGATTCATAAATGTATGTATGTCAGGAAGGAGTTGAGTGGAACTGGAACTTAAAAGGTTCTACTTATACAGTGCAGGGGAGCATCAACCACCGTGAGCAGTACAGTAAATATTAACATAAAAGAACTTTTGGATTGTAGCACACATTGAAATTAGTAGGTCCATATGTAGGTAAAATACATGTTCCCATAAAGTTGTGCTAAAATATTTTTACTTCTCATGAAATAATGTGATTTATTCTTGATAAAGTGTAACTTACTCGGCATGTAGTCATTGAACAAGGTCAACGGTGATTACTGATGTGTAGAAAGAGGAATGTGTCGGAAATTGAAAAAATTATTCCAACTTTATGGGCAACAGTGTAGATATAGGTATGTCAAAAAGTGATAAAACTACAATTTCTGAAGCTTATATTTTGTTCTCCCTCAAGAATTGTAGAAATATGATTTAAAATGAAATATGGAAAGACAGAATAGATGACAAAGATAGGTGCTGCAACATGTTGGAAAAGACCTCCCAGGACTAAATACCTTTCAACAAGTTTTTATTCACTATGGTGCGAAGGATGTAGTAACAACTGGTGGTTTAAACAAACATTCTAATCCGAGGCTCCTGTGTAAATGTCTGTATATGGCCAGACATTTATCCAGTTTATGATTTGCCAACTGTGGTCTCTATAGTTCAAAAGTCCTAAATTTGAAACTCATGTCAGAGAAGAGAAAACTGAAAATCTCTGCAGGGTTGAAGTCAGCATACATATTTATTCCTTATTCTTTTTTCTTCAGATATAACAAGAAAATACAGGGAATATATGCACAGCCTTAAAGACATAAAGACAACTAAATGGGTTTTGAAGGTTATTTAGTGTGATCTCTGACCCCATGACAAGAAGCAGCACCAACGGTTAGAAACATCTGACGTGTTGAATGAAACCTGATACAGAACATCAGAAAATGAATGCAGTAAGTCTCATATTGTCTGAACAAAAGGGTTAAAGATGTGTTAAGTACAAAGGGAGGTTACACTAAATGCTACCACTTTGCTTTATAGAAGCTGTTTTTTTCCCCTAAAACTTCTGTTTCTGCTGCTCTACTTTCTTCCTATATATCTGGATTTGTCTGTTAATACAGAGACTGAGAGAATGTAGAACTTTACTAAACCAACAAACCTAATGATGCCTAAAACCTTTGCTCAGTAGTGTATGTCATTACACACACTGCACTACCACATACAGAAGCTGAAGCTGTATCATTTTAATTATCTTGTAACATGTATTTTTCCATTGATAATTTCCCTGTTCTTAATTCAACCTCTAGGAAGATCAGAATCTTCACTGATAGGATTATTACGATCAGCCTCGATTTAAGCCTCAGATACAGTGATCTGACATGTAAACATATAACAACAATATGATCACAGCTTGTTATGCTTGTCGGAGGATAAGAACGATAAAGTACATTGTGTTTTGATCACTTGGATGTCTTTATCTGCCCTATATGTGCAGATTAAGTCTACAGTATATCCACTGACCCAATTCGACAGACTGTCTGACAAAACGCTACCCTGAGATAAATCACCATGTATTATACATGCATCTCCCCCACAGGAACCCTATTCCACATCTTACTCCGTTTAGTTTTTAGTCAAACTTGAAACCAGCTTAGCAAGCTGACTTCAGAAGTGCCTGATAAGTATTTGTCAACAGAACAGCTGGCACACAATGCCCTCTTGTAGCTTTATGCCACAGCATATGCCAGTCGCTCGTAGCGTGTGGTAATTTAGCCGGGGCTGGTTCTACAGGAACAGATGGGCTCAAGTATTGTTATTCTCGCTCCTGCTCAGGGCCCCTGGGGGGAATCACTAAATAAAATCAAAGCAGATGGACCTCTCTGGGCTAGGCTGTGTTTATGATAAACAGCCAGTACAACCAATGTCCAACTAACACCTTAACCCCACCTTTCAAACAAACTCATGGCAAACGGTATGACAATATTTGAACCTTATTTGAGCAGGGCTCCAGCTCCCCATTCACCAAAACAGCAGGCAAACCCAAACATAATGAAGACAGGAAGTACATTAGAACTTAATCTGTCCTGAGGAGAGTTTCAATAATTCCTTCTCACAACAACAAATCATTTTTTTTAATCCCTTTGACCTTAAAAGATAAAATTCTCTCACAATAGTAACTCAGACATTCTCACTCCTTTTCTTTTTTTTTTTTTTTGCTGATTTAGAAAATTTGTCTAACTTCCCTGTTTTTTCTCAGCTGAGAACTGTTTTGTTCTTGTCTAACCTTGCAAATTGTGCTTTGCCTTGGCTGTGGTTCTCATGTCCACACCATGGGCCCAGGCCTTGGAAAATACATGACAGTGTAATCATAGTAAACACCATCTCTGAAAGTGTTATAGTGTCCCCTATTGTTACACAGTCCATGGGAATGTGGAACAGTTCTCACTTAGCATTGAACATCAAATCTACTTTCATTCCCATGGGAAAAGACAATAAACAACGAAATCCTATCAGTGCAAAAGGAAGGTAAATGTTTAAAGCCATTCAGACAACAGGAAAGGAGTGATTTCCGGCACTAAAGATGAAAAAGAACGAGACAAGAACAGTTTTAAACCAATCAGTCCTAACTCAATATACCACTTAGGTGTTGTTTTAACTCCATCATGATAACCAGTTTTATTTAGTCTCTTCAAAGGTCACTTTCTGATGAAGTCAAAGTAGTGTAATCACCCTAAATGTGTATAGCCAAAAGTATTAACTCAGCACTTACTCAGTCACTTTACACCATCCTAAAATCTTTGTTTTCCTTTTCTTCAGGCATTACCAGAGAGTTATTTTTCATCATTACACAGATCTGTTTTCTCTCCATGGACACATAGCTTATTTCTCCATTAAATTCATCAGAGGGACACGACCGCCTGTGGCTTTAATGTCGTCAAGGCACAAAATTGGCATTTCTGTCTTCTATCATTGTGTCTTGCATTTTCTATAGGATTTTAACTGCAGACACTGTTTTTTATGCTGTAAGCTCTATAAAATGACAAAAACAAACCCTACCTACTGGCTCTCAGATGAGTACACATTTCAACAGGATAAAACAATGTCCATCAAAGTAACACATAAGTCCTTCCTCCCCATTTTCAGAAAGGACCCTGGCCGCTTGGATGAAGAATTAATTGCCTCTAAAGCAACAGCTACCAGATGTTGTTGCTCCTAAGAGCCAGGTGTGGATAAATTGCATATGCAGAATGTGTGTAAAATATTTAAAGTCGTATCTCTCACTTAAGGTGTGAAGTGTTTTTATTGCCCATCACTGCTTTGAGTATGACGAGAGGAAAGGCCGGCGGCCCCCCTGGGCCCTGCCACGCTGGAGCTCAGCACCTGCGGTGTTAAGACTACGGATGGGGAAGCTGAGAGTGAGACTTGGCATGGCTGTGTGTCATGGTTGTGCATGGGAGCAGAGTGGGGAGGGGTCCTTCCACCTGTTCGCCCTCTAATCCCCTCCTGGCTGCCACCTTCAACACTGCATTATTTACAGGTGCTCACTGGATGGAGACACAAGCTGCCGTCTGCTTTAAATATGGATGGTTTTGTGTGTGTGTGTGTGTGTGTGTGTGTGTGTGTGTACGTGCACTGTAGTTGTCTGCATGTGTGAGAGGAAAAAACTCACTGCTGGAAGAAGTGAAATTGCTGTCTATCTGAGGAAACAGGAAAAATGGGATGAAATAAAAGTCTTCACATACAGTAAGATGGAAAACAATGTTCTTAACCCTTTATGCGTCAATCATAGAAACACTCTGAAATTCAAAATTTCAATCTTAGTGGGTTATTGGAGGACCTACCAAGACTTTATTACGTTTGTGAAATTTTCAAAAATTGTTATTGTTATGTAGAAAATCAAGGACAGAGAAGTTACCATATTTGGTTACTTACCTGTAAGTGGTAAAAAAACAAACCAAAAAAATCTAGTACATAAAAATATTTAAATAAAACAACATGCGTGCACTTGATAACCCCTCAGCCTGTCTTATCAGGTGCACTACTGCCCCCAGTGGCCTGACTTACCAGTGTACGCCAAAGTTTTTGGACAGACCAACAACCAACTGATGACAATACCCTGCGACCAGTGTAGATGAGGGTAAAACTACAAGAAAAACACACATAAGGTGAAAAGAACATCCCTTTTAGAACATTAGACCAACATAAGGCTGATCCAGACCCCTGTCCACATCCACTTTATCCCTTTGAACATCATTCCTTACATTAGTACCATTACTTCATGGTACCTAACAAAGCAGGTCCACTCAGTGTTCATGCAGAGGTGGACCTTACAGACCCTATAGACCTCATTGGACCAGAGATTGTGGCCTCACTGTCCTCACTGGGACTGTCTTGTAATGTGTGGAAATGACCAAAAATAGTCACTTGCCCGATAAAGGCTTAATCTGTCACTGTGCTGTGATTATTGTTATTTATTTGCACAAAAAACAGACATCAGTGAAATTGCCCCCAAGGTTATTATCAGTACGAGCACAGATTTCATTAACATAGATGCTGGTCAAATATTTGATATTATAAAAAATGTAAACTGGCCTCAGATTGATGACCTCATCTGTGAAGGTTCATTTATGTGTTCAGTGTGTGTTCTCTGCAGGACTTATCCCAAAACGGTGGAAATGACCTGTGACCTCACAGCCTTGGAACCATCTGTCCACCCTACCACGCCACAGTATGAGGTAATATTCAACACACACAAGATCAAAATCCACTGCATCTCAAATTGAACAATGCAATTACATAGTAAGACCATCACAAGATCCAGTATGATCTATCCAAAAAGGACAAATATATACACGATAAACTGGCCTCAGACTGTATCATCAGCTTGGATGAGTAAATCACCATCAGATTTAATTTATGTTAAGTTAATTATGTCCTTCATCAATTACCCTTTGGAATCCGTCCTGTAATGACTCATCAACAAACCGATATGATTAAACTGCTGAAAGGGCATGCAGATATCTGAAGAGCTGAACAATGTTATTTATAATATCAGATGACATCAAATTAAGATCATTTTTCATCTTAAATATAAAGTTATCAAAAGAGGTTCCTTCAACGGGCACAGATGGAAAAGTGAATTGAACAAAAATGTGGAGAAAATGAATATTTAAAGATTCAGCGTGTATGATTTAGAGGCTTTAAGGAGGAAAAAACTACCGAAATGAATATTCACAATAATGTTTTCATCAGTGTTTAATCATGGAACCAGAAGAACCACTGTGTTTCTGTTTCTTTTCTATAGTAGCTCAGAGTGGACTTCATCTTCTCCTTTTTACATTTCATAGATAGTTCCATACTATTATTGTCTGTAACAGCATGAATATATGTGGCATTCACACAATGCTGCTATATAGAGTGGACTGAGCCTAGGAGTCGCTCTGAATGTGTAATACTTACTGTAAAGATGTAATCTATTATCTTACACAAGTTGTGAAAACCAGTAAATATATGAAAAGAAGAGTATGTGAATATGAAGTTTTGTGATAGAAGATTTTCATCCCATTTCATTTTGTTTTCAGTCAGTTTTGTTGACTCTTCAGCTAGCAATGGGACCAAAAAAGGCAGTTTTTACAATCTCTGTTTTCATCCAACATAAAATTGGTAAAAATAAGTAATATGAGTAACAATAGTTACACATGTACAGCTGGGAAATGTGACTTTGTGGTGCATAGTCCACTATGGTGCAGATGACTCTTTTGTACTTTTTTATGTTAGTAATTTAGCAAAAATTTTATAAAATTTCAGACTTATATATATATATATATATGTGATATTCCCATGATGTACTAATATTAAAAATGTAAATGTATTCAGATTACTGCATATTTAAACCACAAAGACCCACAAAAAGCCACAGGTGACCTCAACCAACTACTGTTCTAAACTGTTTAATACCTTTTGATCCACTTATCCTATCAATTCATGCAAATAATTGTTGTAAAATGCAGTTTGTCATCTTTTCATGGTCATCAGATATGACCCATTTGGACGTTCAGAGGCTCCATAGTGAACGTGGAAACACCGTCATCTTCTACAACATTAATTCACCAATAAAACCCATGGGGTTGGATCAAGACAGTGGATGGACACACTGTGTTTATATAATATAATAGCCTTATATGATTATAATAACCTTTGAATTCACTCTGATCGTTAATGAACGTTTACATGATCAGTGAATTAAATACAGAAAAATACCTAATTTACACAGAAAAAATGGTAAATACAGAGGATAATATTATAATAAAGGGTGATAAATCATTTAATAAAGGTTAAACAGAGAGAAAAATGTATTTGGGAACTGCCACAAAAGTAACGCTGGGTCTTTATGGGTGAAACCATAACTTAACACAATTATGTCATTTGTACTTATTAAATACATGATGCTGTTACATGTATTCCATTATTCTCCAACACTGTCTACAGGTAGCTTCTAGAATGAGCTTAGTCTGCAGCCTTTAGGTAGTCTCATTAATACTGCATTATGTTTTATTGTTATGAAGTTTAATGGTTTACTGCTTCATTAAACATTATATCTTCATATTTGTACAAAATTCAAGCCTTCTATAGAAAATCTTTCAGAAAAAAAAAATAATAGTAGTGGCCCCGTTCCTAGCACGTGGTGGTATTACATTATTCTTATTTTTTTCAGGGGTGCACCTTGTAGAGCCTTTCCTTTTTCCAGAATATGACTGTCTTCTGGCTACTGGATTCATGAGGAGCACCCTGTACTGATAAATGCATAAACACTCCTTGTACCCAAACAAAGGCATCAAGCAGGCATTTCATTAGACCATTGTGTGGTATGGCAGGCCGCTGCTGTGAATGTATTTATTAGTTTGCGATACATCCCTTTTCCTGTTGTTCCCGGGGCAGTGGATAATACTGGTTTTGTTCACGGCCCAGTGTGAACGGCGCCTCGGCTGCCAGCTGTCAGGGCTGATACCGTCTCATTTGGATTCCCAGCCTGCTTGCTGAATGGCTAATTAGATTTGCCATTTTCAATCCACTGATTGCTATACATAGTGGGACAAAGGAGTTGACAGCATGTAGCATTCAAGTCCAACTGTAACAATTAATAACTACGGTAATTAACATGTGTGTTGGGCACCATTGATTATGACATTACCTGCAGAAGGATGGCCTGGCCCCTGCCATTTCATTAAGGAGCACAGATATAGATTGTTATTAATAAACTGCTCTCTGCAGCTGAGGGGAGGTTATTAATTACACAAATTAGCGGGTGCAAGGGTAATCAAGTTAAAGCGATTTCGTTCACAATAATTGATCTAATTTTTACTGACCATTCGTGTTGGATTGTGTCACACGCCCCCGTGTGAAGAGAAATCACCTCATTAACAAAAGTTTAATCCTAATCATAGTTCTTGGTCTGCCTGGCTTTAAGGTCATATCTGAATGTCAGAACCATTTGAAATTGATTGGTGGTAAATTGAATCAATGTCATGTTTAGAGAAAACAATAACAACTAATGGATGGGGCATGTCAGTCCTAAAACAAACAGGTTTATTGGAAGTGTTGGTGTCCACCAGTGTGTCTGTGTGTGTATGTGTGTGTGTTTGGTCTGCCACTTTCATAATTCATCATGTCCATAGTAAGAGAAATGTCAGGATCTGGGCAATTAGCAGCAGCTGCAGGGACCTGTTGGTTGGTGGTGGGAGGTGGGAGGGGGCTACTTACTGGAGAAAAGACAAAGATGGAGCAGAAACAACTGCAGCCACACTGACTGAACCGAGTGAACTGAACATGTACAGTTTGAACTTTGTGTTTCACATTTTAACAACTGTTTCACTTTCTATTCAAACATGTTCATACAGTGGTCCTTTTAGACATCCCAGTGGATTACATACAGAGGACACTGTGCAAGAAGAAAAAGAAAGAAAAAAGGCAAGTATTCATACAGATGCTCAGTGCAGATGTCAGCAGAATAATGTTGTTATGCAGAAATGGTAAGACATCATACAGCAAATGTATTGTGCTATTAGCAACAACTTTACTGTTTGGCATGTGCTGCAAAATCAGACCAACTATAAAGAAGCCAGATATTCTTAAATGAAACACAATTGCCTTGTATTAAGCAAAAAAAAAAAAAAAATGCCAGTAGGGTAAACAAAAGTTCTTAACATTGCAATATATCAACCCAGTATAGGACAATAATGAGCATTAAGACTAGGACTATGTCCAACTTCAAGAAAATGATGCTTATATCAAGCAACAAAAACAGCTGTTTAATCTAGACTATTTTAACCCAGAAAGACCCAAACATCCACCGGCAACCAAAATCATTCACTGATGTAAAATGTTTAATACCTGATCCACCAATCTTATCAATACATGTAAATAATGGAGTTTAAATATGGCTTCTCAGCTTTAAATCATCATGACATTTGAACGTTCAGAGGCCCCATAGTGAACGTGGAAACATCGTCATCTTCTACAACATTGATTCACCAATAAAACCCATGGAGTTGGATCAATGACAGTGGATGGGCACACTTATTTTATGTTCAGTTAATGATATATTTTGCAGAAAAATTTATCTTTTTTTTCAGTTTTATTTGTTTTTTATCTAATAGCCCTCAACTTTAATCTGAGCTTTAATGAACATCTACATGATCAGTAAATTAAATATAGGAAAATACATAATTTTCACTTAGAAATACAAAATATAGAGGATAATATTAGAATAAATGGTGATAAATCACTGTAGAAAAGTAAAAATAGATAAAAAATCAATTTGAAAACTGACACAAATGTAGCGCTGGGTCTTTATGGGGTAACATTGTTAAACTGAAAAATTGTACTAGTTGTCCTACTCTTAACATAAGAAAAACAGTCCTGTTCCTCTGATGGTAGCTTCTATTTTAGATTGTTACTGTTAAAGTCTGGACCACTATCAGCTGCAATATGTAACTAAGTCAAACTTAGAAAGAATATTACTTTACTTTTCAGACTCTGTTTCTAGAAATGAGGCTTTTTTATGTTTGTAGAAGTCCTTCTCTGCAGAGTGAAATAGGAGCAGAAGCTTTGTTAATCACAAAGCAGAATCTATCAAGCAAACTGTCCAGGTGGAGGTGAAATTTTAGTAATTGTTTTTGACCCACCCCAAGTAGCAGACATTTGACATTTGGCATCTGTTTTATTTGACTCGACCACAACACAACCCAGAAGTCCCTTTTCTTTAATTGGCTTTTCTGTTTTAGGTAACTGGCTCGACGCCAGCAGAAACAAATCCTCTTGATCCTTACAAAGCTGCAAAATGTGGAGGGAACTGGCCCGTCTCAGTGGTTCTGATGGGCCCACTGTGTGGTTTACAATAAAACCTACATCAACACACCACAGCCTCTTTACTCATCAAAGGATACACATCAGATTTCTATTTCTCCTCCACCTGGAAAAACAGCAGCCATTTTCATCATCCGGAGTGTGTGAAATTTCACACTCATTTTTCACAACACGTTTTAATATGCACTGCTCTTTTTTTCCCCTTCCTCTCTCCTCCGCATATGAAATCCTTCCATTCTTGGCTGCCAACACCAAAGATGCAGCCAATCATCTCCAAGCGATGGCAGTTACAATTTTCTGTGAACAATTTGCTCCCTTAAGAGGAAAATTGCTTTCAATATAAGCTCCCTTTGAAAGACAACAACAATAAAAAGATACAACTGTAATACCGTTGCCTCTGTCAGCACTTGGCCGGGACAGCTTCAGCAGGAACGTATGACTGGGGGATGAGGTGCTTACAAGTCAGCCTTGTAATATCAGCATGTGTGTGAGACAGTCCGGGCAAATGAATCCCACTTTGAACATAACAGCTTGGCATCACATGAAAATGACTGCCATGAGCAGTAGTTGTCAGATATGCTCTTGCCATTGTGATGGTGAATTGTCATTTATTATATGTTGTGCCTGCTTCTGTCAGGTCCTGTTGACTGTGTGTATTGATTTGCAAGAGCAAAGGGGGGCAGAGGTCACTTTGATCAACGTTCTGAGACGCACGGGAATCACACTGAGTTGACATTCCATTACCTGAGACAAAAAGGACTCAAAACGAAGAATATGTTAAGAAATGCTGCACTTCAATACACGGATATGACTACAATTAACAGAGAAATGGATGGCTTATGTTCCTGGAGGCTGTTGTGCACTAGAAACAATATATTACATGCTTGACCGTAAGACTCACTGCATTTCTTGAGCTCTTTCAAATCAGATACTGTCCTTTTAGATGCTTTAAAATCACAAAGCAGATCAAGCAAAGCAGTAACTGAAGCTACACACGTTAAAGTGCAGAAAAAAATCACCTGCCTTCACTCCGGTACATTCCACTTGGAGTTATAACCTCTACTATTCTAGTCTGGCTTGTGGATGTGCTGCTGGTATAACCCTAAATATTATAAATGCTTTGGGCTTTTTAATTACAAGTCCACCTTAACTCATGTTGTTTTGTATCTTATTATGTCATTCCATACATATATGTGTCAGCAGAATTATACAAAAAGTACCAATGTTGAGGCTGATCCTTAAAAAAGAGCAGCACCTGAACTCTTATTCAGTGTTCTTTTTTAACGCTATTGTCGTGAGTAAATATAGACCTTTTGACTGAAATCCTTCATTCCTTTCTTTGGAGTTTACCATTTTCTGGTGCTATCAGAATGAATACTGAGCATCATTATACCGTATACCAGTGTTTTTCAACCTTGGGTTCGGGACCCGACATGGGGTCGCCTGGAATTCAAATGGGGTCATCTGAAATTTCTACTAATTGATAAAAAAAAAAAGAAAAAAGAAAAACCTTACTAATAAAAAATATATGGTGAGTTGAGAGAGACAAACCCAATCCATAAAAGACATAAACTGTGAAGCTGAAACTGAAGCATTGTGGTACTGTTTATCTGTCAAATGTTCAAACTGAAGCACTGTGGTACTGTTTATCT
>JAPQRP010000019.1:43723535-43747516 GCA_037367295.1 Apogon hyalosoma
AAACACATACACATATACACACACACACACACACACACACCTGATAATCATTGAATTATACACAGTGCGCCTCTTTCACTAACCTCTCCTCTCCCGGGACCCAGCTGTTCATGAAATACCTCCCAGTAAGACAGTGGGGATGGAGGGGCAGCTGGGGGAGGCTGCAGGGCGGGGTGGAAGGAAGGTGGAGAAAAGGCATAAGAAAAAAAAAAACATCACGCCTCACTGGCTCCCAATACCATGCACATTTTTAAGAGAGGCAAAGTGAAAAGATACAATTTCACTCAATGAGGCGGGCTGCAAAGCCAGGCACAAAGGAGACAAGATAGTGCAATCTAGAGGTCACTGACACTGGCTCTGCTATAATTACTACACTTCCTTTAATACTTCTGTAATGCAACTGTTCTCCCACCCCCAACACCCTCCAAACCACACACCTCTTCCAGATGAACATGAAACATATCAGTAAGAGAACAAGTGTTGTCTCTTCTGGCTGTACTGGGTAAGATCCAGCCGGTCGTCATTTCCTTGATATTCAGCTTTATAATGGGCTGATTGTTGATACTAAATGACAAAGAGCAGGTTTGTCACCCAACCTGATAGCTATTATATGTTTATGTGTTTATATGTTTAGTATCTGAAAGTGGAAACAATATGGTTTGCTATAAATGCATCATATAATGTTTTAAATCATATCTTTTCAGACTTTTTCTGTATTAAAAAAACGTGATATCTCCCCTAATCTAAACCACTGCTGTCAGTGAAACCAAAGTTATCAAAGTCATTAAAAACAGCACATGTGAAAATTTGTGTGACATATGTGAGGTGCTGAAACACAAGTGTTAAAGTACACACACTATATGTGTAAATAAAAAAAGACATTATACACTATATGCACAAAAATATTGTGACAGCAACAGCTTGTGAGACTGAAATATTATCATAATAAAAATGGTTATGTCAGTTTATGTCATAATTAACTTAATAAATGTCATACCAATATTTCTTTTTAAGCTTAAAGGCTGATTTTTCTTCTCGAGAAAGACTTGAAGAAACCAGACTGAATAATTACAATGATTACAAATTTCACCTTTGGGTACAATTAAACAAACTCTGAAGCATCTTGTAAGCATATTAGATTGCAACGTAAACATATATATATATATATATATATATACATATATATAATGGATACACTGTATTCTAGCAACTGGTTTATGTGACCACTAACCACAAGCCATAACACCAAACAAAGCACTCACTCCGTTATCATTATGCCAATGGTCAGTGCGTAAGTAAGATCCATAGATACAGCAGCTCTTTGTTCTCTGTAGCATTAAACATCAGGTCACAGTGTTGATCCAGAGCATCACAGCAGAAACAGGTAAACCAAACCTAAATGCACACAAACTCAAATGGACATAAAGCCATTCCAGATCCAAGGTTATTGTCTGGTCTCCACGGAGGCTTTAAAGTCTATTATTTGGACCAATTCATTGTTTGTTCAAAGTATAGGTCTACTGCAACTTTGCTTTAAAGTACAGGGTTACTGCAGGATTAATCTGAAACAGTTTTCAGCTGCGATTTAGGTTTAAATTTGCGATTTTCAAACAGGAAAGTAATGGGACGTTCTAAAGGGATTCAAGGTGCATCTTCTGTTTGTACACCACTCAACACTTCATCATTTTTCAAGTCAAAGTTCTGTCTCACAAGAGAAATTCAGGTGGCGAGAAGGAATGAATCACATGAAAAAGCCGTATATTTGTCTTGGGTTAAGTTTTGATGTGTGTGCTTGTGTTGCTCTTTTAAAGGATTGCAAGCTTGGTAAAGGAAAGGGCTGCAGTCAACAAAAGGCATTATATACTGTGCCCAGCCAACCACTTAAGATATCTTTGAAGATGAATCAATCACTATATTATAGTGAAAGTCCACAAGGTGCCTGGCTCATGATCGAACACTGCGTCTGCACTTCATAGCAGTCTACAGGGCATTGATGCTCTGATTGATCGCAGAATGGAAGTGACTGGAAAGAAGAAAAGGATTACGCTTGTCAAATGCAGTCAATATGCCAGGCCGGTGGTCAAATGTTTGCAGTAAATCTCAAATAGTGTCTGCAAAGCTAAAGGGAAAAACAGGAAAAAAAAAAAAGAAAAAATTCATTTGCTCAGAGGACCATTGCCTCGCATCCCCACTCAAACTGACAGGCCTGAAAATATGCAGTGGGATGAGTAGCCTAAGGCTTTAGGAGATTAGCAATGCTTTAAACATCAAAACAGCTCTTTCTATTATCTTGAGAGGGACCTGCCATCTAAAACTGAACAGATTCAACTCAGACCAAAGCATATACTGCTTCATACACAATCGATGCGCATTATTGTTTGACTTGTGCAAGATTGTAATTTCAAACTTTCTCTTCATGGGTTTCTGCCTAACACTAAACACCATAGCTTGAGTGTGCATCTCTTGACAGCACTGGTATTAAGTGTTGCCCCATTTGAAGAAATTTTATGCAGAAGTCAAAGCATCAAATCCCCATGTTGGCATAAGGATATTGGAAACAGGTAACAGTGATACCTGCGAATAAACCGGAGCTCAGCAGGGTTGCTACTGAGCTTAGTGTATTCAATGCACCAATAGCACGAGTGTTATTTACAGAGGGTTTTTCTTTTATGGAAAAATCAAGACGTGATTGATTCAGGTTAATGTGACTGCAAGCCAGCACCAAGCAGCATTTCAGAGCTCAGGTTAACAGAAAACACTAACTTCCATAAAGTGCTATGGAGATAAATCACTGTTATCCTGACAGCGCTGACAGCAGTTTAAGCAGCGGCAATCATTGGAAGCACCTCGGGAGCCCCTGCACTGCGTTTTGCAAAATGTCATGGGGGGTTGATGGAAGGGGAGGAGACGGGTGGGCTGGCAAAGAGATTTTGGGGGGTGGGGGTGGTAGGTTGGGGGGCACTCAGAGAGATGGTCATATCAACCTACCATCAGTGTGCAGGTGCTTTACATAAGCATCCCAGAGCAGTAAGCGAATTCTGTTGACGAATAAAGGTAATAAAACTGAGAGAGGGTTGGGGGGGGGGCGCCTGGTCCCCCGTGTATTCCCCCTTGCGCTGCGCGTTCACTCACTCACCGGCTCACCCGAGTGAGATTATGGTGTTTGCTTTTATCTGTCAGAAATCAATATTTCAAACGTCCGATAAAAGAGGAAATTGAACTGGGAATAGACTGAAGTGCTGTAAAAGTACAAAGCACAATTATCAAAAAGCACTTAAACTGCCTAATAGGATACACATATTAAAAATGCTCAAAATGGACGTCTCACATAATGAGTGCTGATTCTAGTCTCCCGTCCCCTATAGCCTCATCTCTGTCTTTTGATCACAGTGCCCTTCTGGATGCAGTCACAGTGATCAATGCACTCTGGGTAGTATATGGACCCCAGGAGGCTGCGCTCTCTGTGTTTTAACACTGCCGTTAGGTGTGATCAGGCACTTTTGGCCTTTATGGGAGGTGCATTACGGGTTTAAACTTTTTGTGAGAGCGATGGCTGCTGGGATACAAGGATGTGAGAGGCACTGACATTCACACAGGAAAGCAGTTCAGTTCATAACCCTTTTTTGTCAGACGATCTTTATGTAGTTCGACAACCCACTGCCAAAAACTCTGGGGTGGAATGAAACACACAGGGGTCATCCAGCAACATCATTAGGTAAAATGCTTCATTGTCCTACCAAACAACCACACATTCCTCAGTGATTACTTTTTAAGTGTATTCGTACTATTTAGCTCACAATCATTGCTGCGAGAGATAAAATAATTACTGTAATAAACTTCAAAGTGGTTCTGTGTAGTATTGATATTCAAAACTGTTTACAGCAACAAATCAATGGTATGTATCCAGTATCCACTGACTGTGTCACTTGCTGAATAAAGTATGAAGTTCATTACTTACACATATCTGTACTATAGTAACATCAAGTTATTTTCTTCAAACAAAAACTCCAGTTACCACAGTATGTCAAAAATAACAGTGTCTTATAATGTTTAACTTGGCTGATAGTTTACATGATAGCTCTATTTTTAGACAGAAAACAGCTGCTGATTCTCCAACATCTGGACCATGGCTGCTCCAAAACCTTTCTGGAGAATACGGCCATCGATCCTGCTGTCTCCAGTTTAAATTTAAAGCACGATACCTTGTAGGGCAGATCACCGGTTCAAATCCAGCTCACAGAGGGTGACTTTTTAACATATTACTCAAAATCTTCCAAAATGCACAGAGATATTGCCTGAATATTGTTGCAGGGAAAAATCTCTCCATATGTTTGTGTATTTTCTGAATGTTTTTTGCTTGCATGAAGGAGCGAAAAGATTAGCTCCCTTCCCATGCTAAGCGAGCGCTCTACCATTTGAGCAAATTCTCCTATATGGGGCTGGTTCTGAACAGTTCTAATCGAATCACATTACTGTCTGACACTTGGTCAAAGGCCCTGTGGTGTTGGTTTTCCTCATCATGGGAGACGAGCAGTGACTCACTACTCCCTCTAGTGGTCACATAAATTCCTAAGACTGCTGCTATGAATGAATTCAGTTCATATCTCAAAAATCCAAGTCCACTGCATAACTTCAGAGTGTTCCACTCGAGACACTGGACTAATGATAATTTTAACAAATTTTTAGTATTTGCCGGTATAAATGGTAAATGGACTGAACTTATATAGCGCATTGTATGCACCTTCATGGTGTCCAAAGCACTTTACAAATCCTCACATTCACATTCACACACATCAGTTGGCGGCTGCTGCCATGCAAGGTGCTGCCAGACCCTACTGGGAGCAATTTAGGGTTCAGTGTCTTGCCCAAGGGCACTTCGACATATGGACAGTCAGAGCCAGGATTCAAACTGCCGACCCTTTGGTCATTTGGACAACCTGCCCTACCAACTGAACCATAGCCGCCCCTAAATACTAGACATAACTCTTTTAAAGGTACAATATGTACCAAGAAATGTATTTATAGTTCTTTCCAAATTAATTATTTCTAATTTCCGATTAGTGAATTGATTCTAACATTACTGAAATAAGATTTGACAGTTAAACAATGCAGGCACTATCCTTGCATCAGCAGCATCTCAGAACAGATGGACACATAAGTAAATCTAAAACAAATGTGTATATCTAAATAGGACCTTCCCTGAATTTATCAGTTCTCCAGATACAGATACAGGGCAACTTTATTCATTCCTGGGGGGAGAGTCATTCTCCATCAGCTCTAGAAAATAAAACATAGCTGTGAGGATGAAGGGTCATCTGTGGGTCATCTATCCAGAGGACTCGGCTTTTCCCACAAAAATCCAAAAAGTGACGTTCATGCCTCTCGTCTTTGTGCAAAACAGCACAAACCTCACACAAAACCATGAACATGCAGACCTTACATATTGCACCTTTAAATGGATATATGTGCATCTCAACTGGGACTTCCTGTATTGTATTTTCTCACCAGTAGCTGAAGAAACACTCCTCCACCATTGCATTGTTTTACTGCCTTTGGCTTCATTAGCATGTGGGCTACAGAGTGCACTGGAGACACACTTCAGTGCTTGGTCACTGGACAGGAGTCCTGCTCTCTTAGGTTTTATTACATAAAGGCAGCTAGCGTGCAAACCGTGACAGACTTATAGCTAAAGAACGAGCTGGAATTAGGTCTTAAATCCAGGTGTGCATTTTGTATGAGACTATTCCAGAAGTGGTTCATTAAATAGTACATGTGTTTGGGTTGAATGTGCTAAATGTATATTGGGCACTTTAGAGAAAGGCAACATATTGACAGGTACATCTGATGTCAGGAAAGAAGGAGAATTCTATGGATGTTTTTAATTATATTATCTGAAAACATTAGTCATGAAAATGTAAACTGATTCTAATAATACCTACACAATGTTACCAACATGGTTTTAGGCCAACAAACATTTTAGAGGCTTAATGTAGTTGAAAAAGCAGGTTTGGCAGAGCAGGACCACAAACCTGGTTCAGTCCCACTGAACAAGTTCAACAGAAAGAAAAGAGTAAATTCCTCATTGTTGTGTGAATGTCATGGAAGGCTTCCCCAACCATTTAATCCCAGTTACACACCCATTTCACTGAAATAAAGTAGATGGCCTAACTAAACTAACAAAGGGAATGTACTGCATTGAAAGGATTTGTTAACCCCTTGTAGACTATTGTTGCAAATTTGCCTCAGTAGTACACTGTTTTTTAATGAGGCGCTGCTCAACACTCTTTGTGAATGTACATATGCTACCAGGTTACCTATTATCCCTGGTGTTCATGGATCAATTTCAAAGGCCTATCTCCATAATGGCGTTATTAATTTCATGACATTCTACAAATTTTTGGATATTTTTTGTTGTATTTGGATTGCTGACTGGAGGAACTGATCAACAGTGGCATCAATAAAATAATCTACAGCTGTGGAAAAAATGATTAGACCTCCGTTGTTTTCTTCAGTTTTTTGTTCATTTTAATGCCTGGCACAACTAAAGGTACATTTTGTTTGGACAAATATGATGATACCAACAAAAATAGCTCATGAGAGTTTAATTTCAGAGCTGATATCTACCCATTTTCCATGTTTTCTTGATAATAACCAAAATCACTTCAGTTCTTACATCATATGTCATTGGACTGACAAAAACAGTGCTTTTATTCATTCCATGTTTTCTTTTCTGTTTGTTTTAATCACATGATACACACAAGAGTTAGGACTGGATTGAATAACTATTGTTTTTGATGACTTTTGATGGTCTAATATTTTTTTCCATGATTGTACATACCTGAAACTGCAAAATGTATTCAATTACTACTATACCACTTATGAATCAAGGTAACGAAGGTGTATGTAAACCTTTGATCTCAACTCACGTATTCCAGGTTGAATGAAACCTTAACACAGTCCAAACCATAGTGATAGGTGAATCGTTTAGCATTGGAAAAAAAGGATATAAAACAGCATTATACAAAGTCAGTGTATTATGTTTAGAATATCCCTTTAAGCAGAGAACATTAGATAATGAGGCGGCAGAGCAGGTTTCCATTATAAAGATATAGAAGGCTTGCTTTTACTGATATCCGGGAATCTTCAGATAAAGACATCCTATTACTCCTTGACATGATATGATACGCTGGCCTATTCTTCTCCACCATATCTAAATGATCCTTCATTAGAAACCTGATCAATATGCTCTCGTGATTAAGTGGAATGAGAGACACTCATTTCATTTTCAAGCATTTTTACAAATCGATGGCAAGATTATCTTCCAACAAATGACAGGGATGCAAGGAAGGCATTCTAAACGGAGCCCAATAGCATCATCTCTCACCATCTTGTTTTAGTCCAACACCACACCAACCCCACAGATAGTTTCACAGGATGATTCACCATTTTCACATATAACTGGTATAGATATACAGTAACTGTATGGAAAACACACACAGACGCACACACTGACTACACAGTTGCAGAATAAATCATGGAACTTGGTAATCACTGGCCTAATATAATTGCAGATAGAGCTTTTAATCAGGAATGGTAAGACATTAAGTAAATTAGTTTTTAAAGATTTAAGATGTTTAAAGATTTCATTTGCAGATACCTCTGATTCAATGTGGCAAGGGGAATCACTGTTGATTGAAACTGATAGATGGTGTAGCTCTGTAAAATGTGTCGACGCTGCAAAGCTCCGCATCATTATGGAACAGTATTCACGTCGACTTTTACTGTGCCCTTCATTATCCGGCGTTTAACAGAGCACACCTGCTGTTTTCCAGTAACACTTGCTTCACGTACAGTAGTTGCTGTAACAAGTTATAGCTGTGATATTACAGTCTTCTAATTTTGTCTTGAAAACCTTAGCTGGTATACATGAGCTGTAGGATTTGTTCCTTGCTTATCACCTTGGTTGTACTGTAGTTGTTTTGGTGCTTAGCAATTCATCCCTTGTTTGTTTAATCTGGTGAAATTGTAAAACATTTTCGTTCTAGGGGTACTTACATGCTCTATTTCTAGGGAAACAACACACAAGCAAAGTGACTTAATGGAGTCTTGTCACAATCAAGCCTCCCAGGCAACAGCCAATACACTGCACAGAAGATGAAGCTGCTGGATGTGCCGAATACAAGTTATTTAGCTCTGTTTCCCACTGCAGCCAGTCTTTATGATAACCTAAACTAACCACCTTTACACAAAATATGATTGAAAACTTCACATTTTATAACAATATGAAAAATATTTACATAGCTATGTAGTTTCACCTGCATTTAGTATCAAAAGTTTGTAATATGCAAATCAAATACAACATGTAAAAACTGCAAAAAAATAAATTGGTGCATATGTTGTTAGTTATTACAAAAAAGGGGAGGTTTTAATACAGTGTAGTATGTAATACCCAACCAGTATTGAAATGAAACCAGTGGCACATTAGTTGATACTGATCTTAGTCACAATAGTTCCATAAATGCACAAACAGGATCAGCTCTTCATCATATTTATCCTACATTTAAAGCCAAACTCAAGAGCTCCATGCCATAAACTGAGCTAGAAAACCTCCTTCAGGCTTTTATTTTGACAGTGGTCTTTGACAGGACCTCTAGTTGAAAATACTTGATGAGAGACAACAGAAAACATATACTGATATTCCACTATTATTGCAAATGTGAAAGTATTTAGCATATGATACTGTTTTGTAAACGGTACATTTCTGTTAGATGTTTCAACTAAGGTCTTTTTCTAAACGGAGCATCTTCTGATCAAAACAGGAGGGACATTTTGATTTGATTTTGCTCAGGTTTTAGATGCAGTATTTGGGCTACAGTGCACTTGGAAATGTGTCTTAACTGGGGTTTTTACCACTTTTTGTAAATACAGCATGTTTCCAGTCGGCTCTGCACACAAACCAAGTAGAACAACATTTTGCAAGGCTTAAATAGAAATGCATGAACAAAAGAAAAACTAACATTTTTAGTTGGAAGAAGAAACACAGATACTTTTAAACACTATGAAGGACTTGGATATCAGCAGGTTTTTGGTGGTTATGGATGGACATGTTGGAAAAGGTTGAACAAAACTATATTCATGTACGTTTTAAAAAATCCTATTCGATGCACAGATGCAAAACGGCATAAGCAGCTCCAGCAGTATCACTTTTACATATTATGACTTAACAAGATACTTTAATTGTTAAACAGAATATTCATAATTGCATGCAAAGCTGAAACTTTAATATTTTGTACATCTAAACATATTCACTCAGAGTTGAGAGAAACTGAACAATTAACCACCTTCTTCACAAACATTGACCTTAATATATATACAAATTTTGTCTATAACCATTCTAAGGGAAAAAGAGTTTTTCCCATGCTGCTTTGACATTAAGCTGTTTTTTATGTTTTCTCTCAAGCTTCTGCTCCAACTAAATGAGCACGGTCCCTTTGGCCTTATTATGAAGTAGACATACTTGTGGCAACAGAAAAACAATCACAGGAAACAGGAGACTGGCATATTATCAGCCAAGCCATGTTTGAGACACTTCTTTTGCTATTCAAGTTGAGGAAGTTAAGTGTTTTCAAGCCCGGAACTCATCTGAGTCCTCCTCTCAAGGACAGGAACGATGGAAAAAGGCCCACAAGAGGTTACATTTTTTCCCCTATTGCTGCTCAGAAATCCCAACATTTTATAGGTTGACCTATTAAAGAGAGGGCACTTGAGTCACTTGAGGGACTTCAATTAACCCGTGGGGCAGTCGGGTGTGCTGCTCAGTCACTCTGGGCACAGTCTCTCCTGGGTTTGCCTCACCGCCGCCAGCTGACAGTGAGCTGAACAGACTTAATCGATGCCTGTAAAGAAAGCGAGCAAAGGCACCGTGTTGTCACCCACTGCATCGCACTATTCCTCCTTCTGGTGTCCTTCAGCCTTAATTTTTTTCCGGATTCAAATCACATTTTTGATATTTGCTTTATATGATAGAAAACTGAAGAGAAAAATCTTCAGGGAAGAATTAGAGTCCTTGTGCTGGCCTCAAGGGCACCCATCTAAGGCTCAACCTAATTTGGAAAAAGGTCTTGCTGTGTTATTATCATTTGTGCTGGTGCATTTGATACCGGGCTGCCTCTGGGGGTTGAGCAAACAGACGCCAATGGTGAGAGGCGACATCTTAAAGTGATATTTCACTTTTGTGGACTGTTTTCACTTAACAAAAGTTCAGGAGCATGCAATCTCCACCATTAGCTGCCCAGGGGATCCGCTGACTCCAGCCCCCTCCTACACGGACACACGCTTGAAGGCCTCGATTTTAACACAAAAAGTACTGTTACAGCAACCAAGTAAGTTGTAGACTAAGTGGAAAGGCCTCTGTGAACAGTACACCGCGCAGCCAACTTTTACTTTGGGTTTAGCTTAATGATATTTTTTGACTCGCAGAGATTAAGAAGACTTCAGAGTTTCACATTGTCATCTTGATTGCAGAGAAAGGGGACTGAGTATAATCTTGAACTGGGTCAGATCAGTGTGGGAAAATTCAGCCCTCAGTTCAATAAATTCAAACAGCTCCATGTTATGAGACGTGGGATAGTGCAGCTTGCACACACTGTCTTGGCCCCTGTGAGGATAATTCATTAACTTCCCTAATCCTCTCATGTGGTGTTGCAGCAGAAAAAGATGAAAAGCTCGCTGAATATCAAAAACAACGATTTCTGAGCTCCTCGCCATGGCCCAATAGCACTCTTTTACAAGTGTCTCTCAAAAAGGATGCTACATGTTCCAAGCATGCAAGTCCCGTGTTAATGAGCTTCGAAATACATTTTCGGCAGCTTATGGTTGCTGTGCACCGCTGTGGGATGAGAACAGCTCAATAAAATATACACAGGAGGTCGAAACGGTAGGGAAATAAAAACCCCTTTTTGACAATGTTAAGCCTCGCAGCTGCTTTGAGGCAACTGAAGGGTTTTTATCAGCTCTTCAGATGTTGGATCATAGGGCGCAGAAAGCTTTCCAAGGGTAAGCAAAGTCAGAGGAGTCAGTACTGTACCAGCACATGCCTCTACCCATATGATTAACACACGTCTGTCTGCACTGTATGTGAGGTCCTGCTGCCCTTCTCTATTAAATATATGTATATTTTGTCAAAGTCTTGTTCATTCATTCAAGTGAGAGACCATGTTATAGACTCTGACTTTTAGGAATTTAGGTGAGAATAGCCACGTAAATAAGAATAAACAAGTTCCCACGGGGTAGGAGACCTGATCAGACTTCTGCTAGTAGTTTATTTAATGGTAAAGTAAAATATCCTTATTAGAAAAGGAAACTCAGTGTTGCTACTGAAAGTGGAGTGTGTTCTAGTCATCTAAACTCAAGAGAACCAGGCTCCTTTCAGTTTCTGCTATGTATTTCTGTTTCACTGTATCTTTATGTGCCATGTGTAAATTCAGGATATTAGTGTTGATGTATGAATGAACGAAGGAAAATAATGATGAAAGCTGAAGAAAGTGCTTGGTAAATATATCTGTTGTTATTGACTGCATTTTCGGAAACAGCAAAGGTGTCAAAAGTATTCCTGTTCATTACTCAGGTATGAATGGGAATTCAGTTTAAATTCAGGTTTAAACTGACTTCTGTAGAAGTTGAAGTATCAACTTAAGCTTTTGACTCTAGTAAAAGTGTAAAAGTACTGGTTTCAAAAATACTTAAAATATAAAAGTAAATGTAAAGGGGGAAAATGCCATTAAGACAAAAGCTTAGGCAGCGCCACAGGGGAGGGGCCTATAGTGCACTACCACAACCCCCAAAAATACATTTTTCTAAAGGCCATAATGACTATAATGTTATATTAAAATGTTGATGTTGAAAAGTTTGGGACGCACTAGTCTACCTGTTTCAGCTGCATATATGCTCATTGAAAATGAACGCATTTTAGTCCAAATGTATTAAAGAACCATATATGTGTCCTACTGAGCATTAACATGTGTTTCGAGGAGAGGAAGATATGATGACTGGTTGAATATAAGTATTAGAATGGAACAAAAAGTCAGGATGTCAGAATGGTACATGTTTATACTTGTACCATTCAGACAAGTATAAACATGTGAATTTGTTTTTGTTTATGAATTTGATGATCAAATTCACTCTGTCAGGATGGTGACTTTATCTGGATAGCTTTTATTTGAACGATGATCAGCCAGAATGTAAACAAGCCGAAATGAAAGGAGTAACGAGGCTATTTTTAAAATGTAAGGAGTAGAAAGTACAGATAATTGTGTGAAAATGTAAGTAGAAGTAAAAAGTCGGCTGAAAAATAATTACCCCAGTAAAGTATAGATAACCAAAATTTCTACTTAAGTAAGGAAACAAAGTATTTGTACTTAGTTACTTGACACCTCTGAGAAACAGTAACTAAAGAAATGAAAAGGAGTAACTTGATTTTATGAAAAATACACAGATTTTTTTTTTTTTTGTTCCTTGGTACTGTACTTAAAGACACACACAGCAGCAGCAATTTTTCTTTATTATTATTATTATTATTATTATTTATGTTGTGATTAATATGTGAAAAAAGTTCCTCAGAGTGAAAAAGGTGCCTTGCTCTGAATGTCCTCCCTAATTCTCTACATCAATCAGGCTACAGCAAACACAAAGTCATATCTGAAGGTAATTTACTGCATTTCCTTTCTATTGAGTCATTTTAAGCAAGAAGAAACTCTTGAAAATAGCACAAAAGTACTTGAGTCGTAAAAAAACTGCATATTTAAGGAAGCATGATAGTGAAAACATGACAAAAAGCATGACAAAAAAAAAAAAAAAAAAAAAAAAGCTTTCCCTAACCCTTTGTAGCTGCCCAGGGGAGAGAGAAATGAGTTTATTGATGCATGCTTCTGTCTTTGTAGATAGTGTTTTAAAGGAGAGGTCAAGTAACAAAAGCTGGTCTCACACAAATGTTCATGGAGCGCTCTGTAATGACCTTGCTCTCAAACCACGTCGTAGGTTAATGACTCTGCACCTGGCCCGGACACCGAGCAATGATTTTTCAGAGGCCGTTGTGTGATGTATGATACAGTGATTGTTTGGGGTGTGTATAAATTAAAAGAATGCCGTCTCGTTGACATTCTGGATGATGAAATAAGAGGCACTTTAGGTAATTCCTCTGATAAAGCAGCCCGACCCCATGGCGGATGATAGAATCAAAAGCACTTGTGCAGGTCGCTGTCAGGATCATCTGTCTAGTCAGTCCATTAAGGCTGAGCGCAGGGGCTTCGAGTCCCTGCCAAGACAGCATGAAGCTCCACAGTCCTAAATGGAAACATGCTCGGCGAAGACAAGAGGGCAAAGAGAAAAGAGGATTTTACTGTCTTCAGTTCAGCAGTGTGATCTCACCCAGAACATCATACAATAATGGAAGAGGTTAAAGATCAGTGTTTATGAGATGCCCTGAACCTGACAGACATATGCCGTGACCTGCTGGGTATGTTCTGACCCCTTAAACCAGAATCCCACCTGCCATGCTCTGATTTCTCTATATGTCAGTTTCAGTGTCGAGAGTGACACATTACAAGAGTAATGCATTACAGTAACAGATTACTTTTTGCTGTAACGCAGTGGTGTAAGGCATTACTGATCAATTTTCGGTAATATTGTACTCGGTACATGTCCAATAGCGCTTGCGTTACAACACACTTTTCCCACATAATTTAGTTGCTCAAACGAAAAAACAAAAAACAGCAAGACCGTGAGACCTTAAGGTATAAAAAATGCGACAGGAAAGTTACAAGCAATGCAATGCAAGTGCTCCTGACTTCACAGTCTGTCACTTCTCGTCATTTGTCATTTAGAGTCGTCTTCTCCTCCCCACTCTACCTGGAAACATGGAGACTAAAGTTGGGAGAAAGCAGCAGAGTCCTGTATGGGATTTATTTAAATACAACGGCGAGGAAGATAAAAGATATGAAAAACTAAAACTAACACTAGAACTACGCATTTAGAAAAAAATAAAAACTAATGAAAATTTGCAAACCTGCTCTAAAAACTAATTAAAATGAACTGAATTTGAGGGGGAAAAAAAGTCAAAACTAAATAAAACTAAACTATAATGAAAAATCCCAAACTATTATAACCTTGGCTGGGATTCGAACATCGTAGACCATACCAGTATTTACTTATCTATCTGTCCACATGTACTTCTGGGCACAAATTTATCCATCCAAGGCTCTCCTATCTCTTGTATTGGTTAGGTTCTACTGTGCACACGCCATTTATGAAAACAGTACAATTCTGAGACAGTAATATTGTAAGATAAGGAATTACTTTTAAATAACAGTAACAAGTCATCTGTAATGGATTACTCTTTGGAAGTAACTTGCACAACACCGGTAAGTTTCATATATGGTGAAAACTCTCACCTTTTATCCCATAAAACCCCAAACATCTACCAATGACCAAAAGAACCTAAAAAATGAGAATTTGGTCCAAATTTTTTTTCAACTCAAATACAGGTCCAAACAATCCCAAAGGCATCAAATAGTGAAATGTGAGGTGAATCTAAAATATTTAATAACTATTGAACCACTAATCCTATCAATCCATGTAAATAATTGCTGTAAAATACAGTTCTTCATCTTTTCATGGTCATCAGATATGACCCATTTGGATGTTCAGAGGCTCTGTAGTTACCGTGGAAACACCGTCATCTTCTACAACACTGATTCACCAGTAAAACCCATGGAGTTGGATCAATGACAGTGGATGGAGACACTGGGCTGATGTTCAATTACTGACCGATTTGACTGAAAAAGCCACTTTTTCTTCAGTTTTCTCAGTTTCAATATAATAACCTTTGAATTTACTGAGTTTTCACAAACATCTCAATTAAATATAGGAAATTCAATTGAGGAAAATACATGATTTACAGTGAAAAACATCAAGTACAGGGAAGAAAAATCACTTATGAAAGGTCAAATAGAGAGAAAAATTCATTTGGGAACTGACACAAAAGTAGCACTGGGTCTTTATGGATTAAGAAACCAAATCATAAATAATGAGTATTTATTTACACTCACAGACTCTCAGAAATTACTTTCTATGACTGAATGATAAATCCAGTTATGTTCTGTAATAACTGAAATGATGCTTACATTGTATTTTGCAATATATATAATAATTTCCTTGATTTTGTTCCAAGGAAATTTAATAAGTCAGTAAAGAATCCATGACTCTTTTGCCATTAGTCTGTTGGCAGTAGTTAAACGTGGCTGGCAAATACCCAGAGTTCAATGTTATGTGACTAGAAACTGAAGATCTAATACAAACTTTCATAGTTTGGTGATAAAAGCACTATTTTAGGGCTGGAAAACAGGTGATTTGGTTTCAATATTTCACAAGTATAAGCTTTGAGCCCTTTTTTAATCATATATTTCCAGATTTTATCTGTATTTCAGTAAACCTATCTTTCTCTGAACATTACCAAGAGCTTTATCTGCTTAAATCTGATTGGGTGATTATTTGGCAGACTAAAATACTTTGCGAATAATTTATGTTTATGTTCAGCATCAATATTTTTCCGCTGTGAAATCCCATTCATTAACAACATTTAATACGTTTGTTGACATGCAATGCTAACAGGCAACTCTGCAGTTAATTTCGTCGCCTATGAACAGGATTTCTGAGACAGGGTTGCTGAATGTGAAACCTGCTTCTTCAGGTTGACTTACAAGGACTATATCCTGTGCATAGCCGCATCCTGTTCTCTGAAGAAGGACTCCGCATTTGTTGAGAGTGGAGGCTGCTCAACATTAAAAATGATGATATTGCATCAAGGCGATAAATAAGTGAGTAAATATGTGGACAGGAAGCAGGATGACGGATAGCAGCACTCGCCGCAGCCCATTAGTTGTTGACAGCTTCTGCAAGGGAAGCAGGCCGGAATCTGTGGCCTGTAATTCTGTCTCATTACCACGGCAGTCGGCACTTCCTTTGCCGGACCTTTAATTCATCTCTTATGCTTTGTCTGTCGCTATCCTTTGTTTTATTGCAAACTAACTTGCACACTATGATGCCTGATTTATGGTTGTAATTGAGCGCCTACAAATCAGAGAATATTTTCATTGATTACCTCAAATTGTCTAATCTTTTCTATGTTCTTGGCCCCTGATTGGGTGGTATTTACTGATTGCCTCTTCCTAACTTAAAAATCAATCAGTGGCCACAATCAGAGTAGCTGGATAAAAATCCAGGCCAAGGCAGCTGCTCCTCTCCCATCAAATAATCTCTGAGGCATCAAATGAATCCTAATTCTTGATGATGTTTATATATGCAGCACTTATCTTCCATACAACAGACTCATCAAACTCAGTGGGTCTTTATTTTGAAATTAACTGTATTCCAATCAATTCAAGCTATACTGCAGAATATAAAGTCAAAATGCACGCTGCTCATTGGTGGTGGCAATCTTGACACAGTGCTGGCAGGACATCACACACAGTGCAAGCAAACAATGCCAGACATGCACTTACAGTGAACATTCATTCACTAAAATGACAACCAACAGGCCTGTGTTGCAGTCACACTGTGTGTTTCCAGCAATACTAAATCTCATTTTATTCTTCTGCAGCTGTGTTGGCTCTTGTCACTATCAGACTCATTTTCCTGACAGTGACCCTAGCTTTCACTTGCACTTTTGACATGAGCTGACTTCCTGATACAAGGTGTGGTGGATAATTATAGAATGCATTCGGGGCAGCAGAGGTGTGCTGCTGTCCGGGCTGAATCTAATGCAGTCACATCTGTTTAACTTCACCATGCAGGAACACCTACAGGTCTAGGAGGGAGAAAACAAAGCAACACAGACACAGGCTATGGGTGAGAGCAGACAGGTTTAATGCTGTGGCCACTGGCGTCTTGGATGATATCGAGCAACACGGAGGATTCGCTGCGTTTGTGGAGGGGATGTGGGATCAGCGTGTGTGATATGAGTCTACGATGACAAGTGCTGATTTATATTGAGGTGGACGTAGATGTACAGAGCCCCGAGGGCGGCTCACCTACTCACACATTACCGTCACTGTCAAGATGGGACATGGAGAAAGAGGGAGAGAAAAATAGAGGTTTTTTATCCAAAGTGACCACTACCTACAGAGGAAAGGTTACTTTTAAAATGTATTTCATTACAGGTTATAGAATACAACCCATTTGTCTTCCATTTGATTTATCCAAGTGAGTAACATATTATAAACACTTTGGATTACCTTGACACTGTAATATATTATTATTGCAGTAGCAGTAGGAGTCAATGCAGTGTATCATTCACACATTTGGCTTTAGAAATATGTTGCAAACATATATAAACACAAAGGCAGTGCAATGGTTTGTCAAGCAAAAAGAAGAAAATCACATATTTTCACCTAATGTTTTATTTCTACAGCATTAAATGTGTCAAGTGTGAAAACCAGTGAATGAAGATGAAAATGTAACTAGTACATTCACAATTCTGTTTGTTTTCACTTCATTTTTGAGGTGCATTTTGTTGCCTTGGAACTACACCACTACCCATAAAGTTGGAATAAAATATTTTTTACTTCTATTCATGAAATGATCGTGATAAATAAAATGTAACTGATGTGTATAAATAGGAATAAAATGTAGAATATGTCTAAAAACAACATTATTCCAACTTTATAGGCAATATTGTAAAATAATAATGGATTAGATTTACATAGTGCTTTTCTATTAACGCATACTTAAAGTGTGTACAGTGGATCCATTATTCATTCGCTCTCACATTCTCCCTCTGGTGGTGGTAAACTACATCTGGGGCAGACTGACAGAAGCGTGACTGCCATTTTGTGCCTACGGCCCCTCCGACCACCACCGAGCATTCATACACCAGTGTGAGTAGCAGCACTGGAGGCAAGTGGGGTGAAGTGTCTTGCCCAAAGACACAACAGCACATGACTGGGACAGAGCAGGATTTGAACCGTTCCGTTATTGGACGACCCGCTCTACCTCCTGAGCCATGGCCGCTCCAAAAAAAGCAGGTTTAAAAAAAGCAGGTTTACCTTCTGTTTTCACACAGTATGTTTTAATCAGATATGTAACTTCACTAACTGTTGAACAGTAGTTTTCCCCCTGTGTTTTATATTTTCTATTGTTTGATATTGCCAACTTGCAGTCTTTTTTTTAAATACTGCAATTCTGAGATCGAAGAGCTCATCCATTAGTATACTGACTGAATGACAAATAGAGACAAACTCTGCTGGTCAGACTGTTTATATACTGAATAATCAGAATAAACAGAATAAACAAAACTGAACAAAATGCAAGGGCAGGTTCTGTCAAGGCAATGCATTAAAATGTGTATTTATTCTCATTAGTATGCTTGTTTTACCTGAAAGAAAGTTGGACAAAGTGATAATTTGGCCATAGATGTAAGCATCAGCAAAATTTAATACAGAAAATGTACAAAAAATGACCAGAATTGAAAGTATTAGAGGGCAGTAAGTGTGTATGTCTGTGACGTGTATGTGTGTGTGAGACAGAACAGAGCATTGTATGGCGTGACAGCAATTACCTCCAGTAACTTCATCTGCTGACATACACATTGTAGGATCATTTTAAAACTGCAGGTCTGAAATGGGAATTTTTAAGCTCAGCCATTAAAATCGAAGAATTCAAATAACTTTCTTCATTGAGAATTTTATAGATTCCACATTACAAATGACCTTGAAAGCAGAAAAAAAAAGACATGCTAATGAAAGAGTGCTTGCTGGGATAGAGTTACAGAGGAGCTTTAAATGGTTTGAGGCAGTTGATAAAGGTACAAAGTGAGAACTGGCAGGTCACGCTCTGATTCAAGTTGTATTAGAGATGTTTGGTGGCTTTAAGACTGGTTGTGTTCACTCCAGTGCCAGTTGGCAGTATACATTTAACATTATTAGGTAAAAGATGCCCTTTTGGGAATGAGGATCATCACATGGCACTGATAATCTTGTGGTTACAAGAACTGCAATTACAACAATCAAAAGATCTGTGTCCTGTATCATGTTATCAGACGGATTACATTATTCCAATTTTTCTTTGATGATATCACAGCCTGTGATCTCTCAGCGGAAAAAAACATTATTAACCAAAACTACTCCTTTGCAATCAACTCTTGATGAGTGAGCCATCTTTGACTGATTAAAAACGCCAACATACATTTTTGAGGCACTTCCTGTTTGGTCTGTCTCACATCCCTGCCTGAGATCATCACCCTGTCTTGGGTGTTTTCTGTCTCACATATTTACAAAGCTCCTTTTAATAACTGCATTTCCCTCCCAAGTTTTTTTTTTTTTCTTTTCGTCTCCCTACTTATAACCATTCCCGTAGCTTCATGAGAGATTACAGTGATAAGAAGAATCCAAACATCCGGCAGGTTGATCCTTCATAGACTGTGTTTTCTGTGGTGTGCATTGTCTCTGACAATTAGCCCTGAGAAATGGAGTCCTTGGTCACAGGCCTTGCCTTTATTGTATGCTGACAGACAATTCCCTCTGGGGTCACAACTCTGCAGCCTCACAGAGACAATAGAAAGACAATAGAAAAGACAAACCACAGAAATGAGCAATGAGAAGCATCATAGCTTTTAACTCCTTTGGGGGAATAACTCTGCCAACAAGTAAGGGCAAGTAACATCAAGTTCATCCACTGTCCACTCCGCTTGAGTGCCTATCTACTGTTTTCTCCTCATATCAACTCACCAGCACCCCTCGCCTCCTCCCTAACCAACTCATCCCCCGCCTTCAGCCGTCCACCTCGTCAATAAATCCATCTGGGAGATCGATGCTGCAGCGAATCACTAAAAGTTATCAGCTGAAGCCCTGCCAAATCAGCAAACACAATCACTATGTAAATCCATCTTTACTTCTCGACAAAGACCGGCTTGCTTTGTGTGTAAAGGAGAAATGGTATGAGTGAAGGTAGAATTAAATGGGTGATAGATATGAGTAATATTGGCTGACTTCACAAGACTCCACTCAAATGGTTGCAACTGCATATAGACAAATACTAAGGGGCTCATTCTCAAAGCTTCCGTATGCAGGATTTGGTTGTGCTTTTGAGAAGTTTGTGCTGGATTCTGATTTCTGCTAAGAGCTGGCTGTTTTTCCATTTTAGCTCACTCAATTTCGAAGCAAATAACTGTTTCATTTGCCTCCATGATAACAGCCTGTTCATTGATTTCTACGTAGACTGCTTGGCTCCATTTTTGTGTGCAACACTATAACTGCTAGCTTAGAAACAGAGTTGGCTGATATCAACATATACCCAGCACCCAGTACACAGACTTCAACACAAACTTCATTTAACCACACCAATACACACAAACCTTACATATTGGGCATTTAATGGAGTTACATAATAAACATCAAGCATGCCTTCAGAACTTTTTGTACAAGCACACTATCAAATACAACAGCTACAGTGCATAATATGTTTCATGTTTATGAGAAAGTTGCCACGGGCTGGTCATTTATATGCTTAGACTGAGCTCTGATGGTGACATCTGTGCTTCTGTCACTCATGATGCTGCTGCTGCATCCCCCACCTTCCCCATCACCGTGGGCAAACCCCCCTCCACCACCGCACACTCTCTCTCTCTCTCTCTCTCTCTCTCTCTCTCTCTCTTTCAGCCTCTCCGTCGCTCTACCCCCACTCTCTCTCCTCTAGACAGCTTGGTCACCCAGGCCTGCAGGAGAGGGACTCACTGTGATGAAATAAAGGTAGGCAGTTGTTCCTTCAGCCCCAGGGTCATTATTTAAAAAGTGACAGAGACTCCAGTGAGTGAACGTGAGAGAAGTGAGGAAGGAGGGAGGAGGGTAGTATGAGGGTAAAGAAGAAGAAAGAGGGAGAGAGGCGGGTGGGAACAGCACTAGGGAAAGAAGGGAGGACAGGGGAGGGGGCTCACTTGTGCAGGTGTATTGTCCAGTGGAGGGAGAGGGTGCTGGGAGACAAATGAATCCAGCAGGCATTTGGTACACACCGGAGATTGCTTATCGATCCAGATCGCAGTATTCAGGCTGGCCTGAGAGAGGGCTGAGAATTTTCTGAGGGAGTTAATAACCTGGCAGCTCAGCTGTCTTGTCCAATTCACCAAAGGCAGAGGCCTAATCAGGGCTGGATTCCTTTTTCTGTCTGAGGAGGGGGCTCTAGCCCTCCGCCCCATTCTTTCAGCTTTGGCCTCTCTCTCCCTGTTCCTCCATCTCTGTTGCCCTCCCCTTGTCCCTCCCTCCACAGCCCCTCATTTCCACTCCATCGGAGCTCTGAAAGTGATTGAAATGACAGCCTATAGAAAGAGGCTAATCAAATTGTTTATTATCAGTCTGAATCAATATGTATGGATTGTTAAAACATCAAAGTCAGCCCCTGGAAAAGTAATAGTCGCCGGCTGGCAGCAGCTGCTCAGCCAAGGCTGGGTCCCTGGGAGCCTCACTCCATTTAAAGCGACTTTCACTCTTACTTAAGTCCTGATGACCCGACGAGGTCAGTTGGCTGAAGGGGATGTACATGCTTGAGCTACAACACTGCTGCATAAAACCCCTCAACACTTCCCTCCAGCTACTCAAACACATGTCTGACTGATAAACAATCCATCAGCGAAATAAATGAGCCACAATGGTCCTGAGATAAAGCCCATCGCTCACCTACTGTGCTCTAAGCAATATTTTGGACTGGTCATTGGTTTCCTCAAACTCAATATTTTGCACCCATCCTCTCCTCTGAGTTCAACTCTCCTCTCTTCAGGAAACCAGTCTGGATTGCAAATGAGGTCAGGCTGATGAATGAGTCAGCTGAAGGGATCAAATTGCTTTGAGATGGACATTGTAGTTGGTTTCAGGCTGCGAGACAAGCTGGCATGGAAGATTGATGGATAGCCATTGTCCATTCATTGGTGCTGGCTGTGACACCTGATGTTTGGCTGGGGTCTCCCTCCACCTCTGACACCCCACAAACACAAGGCATGTCGTGGCTTGATAGAATGATTAGACACTGAATGATATCTTCTTCTCCAGCTTTCCATCTTGACCACTTTACTGCTAGAAAACATCAAGATGGATCACATTGTCTACAGCTACCACTTCAAATGTGGGCTTTTGCTTGCCCTTACATACAAATTATCTAATTTGTTCCCTCACATTTCTCAATAAAAATTTATCTCTGCATCTCACCAGAGCTCAGGTCAGCTGCAATCAGGTAAAGGGTCAGCCTAGGACATATTTAAAGTGATAGACTTGTTTGGTTTTGCAGGTATCAAACCAGCTGCACTGGGGACAGACTCAGTAACCACCATGTCATCCCATTGACCTCATTTTGCTCCCAATTTTTTTGCCACTCATTTTTAGCAGAGTCAGATTTCCAATTCACTGAAGCAAGGTCACCATTTCAAACAATACACTAATCCATATCACTAAAGGAAAGGCTTCCTAATTGGAAGTCCACTCAACTCCTTATCATCAGCTCCATTACATGAGTGACATAAAGGCACCGTCATCCATCATACTCCAAATTTGTTCTGTCATTTTTCTTTTGGATGGAAGATAAGGGCCAGGGGCCCATATTGATTTTTATAAAAAACATGAACCATAGACTCCAGAAGTGGAATGTTTGCCTGTTATCGATAATTGCTCTAATAACCATGACAGACAGGAAGAAAACACACACATTTAGTCCTGGTACCTTATGAGGAAGGGATGTGAAAAAGCCTTTTCATTCCAGTATGTTGGTAACCTTCTATGTTGCATTAACAAGCTGCTCTGCATGCTAATAGAGTTAATATTTCACCTCTAAACAGAACTTCTTCAGATTGAAGATACATGAATTCACACACCATATCTCCAAACTCTTATTTCTTTCTTTTACCATGTTGTGAGATATGACACACAGTACATTGAAAAATACATTTACTGTTGCTAATTTGAATGAGTTTTTAAGCAGAGTAAGATACATTTTTAAAATGTGGGAAGTTACAGCTCCATTTACATCTCTGTGTACTATCTGATGTGTAGTTACTTGTCACTGTATTTGTTCTTTTGATGAAATTCTTTTTTCTTTACACTCTCCATTCATCCCAAGTAGTTGGAGCAGATGACTGCCCTCCCTCATCTGGGTTCTCCCATTAACTGGGAATTTGTCCTCTTTATTGTCATTAAGTGCTTGATCAAGGGTTTCTACAACATTGTAAATCCTGACTTGAACAACAAAAAAGCAACTCTCCATTCTTAGGCTTGTATTAAATTAAGGCCAAATAATAAAAGGCAAGGAGCCAGGACAAAAATGAGAAGTAGCTGTAATTCATGCTTAAATCATACATAGAGGAGAACTCATGTTTATTATTAGAAGTTCAAGGTGCAAATGTAGGCCTATGTCAAAAACACAGGCATAAAGACGGCACTATAGTTTAAGTATAAAATGTTTAAGCAAAACTCCTCTACTAGAGAAAAACTAAGATGGTTAAATGTGCACACTGTCTTGTTCCTTTTCCTCTTTCCCATCTCCTTACATCTTCCCTTCTCTCCCACCGCCCACTTCTTTCTTTTTCCCAGTCGGAGCCAGCTTCGAGCGGTAGCTGATGGCAGGGTTACAGTAGGGTTCTTGCCAAAGTGGTGCTGGGCGCGTTGCTGCATAGTAAACACCCAGGACTCCTTCTCTTGACATGACGGGGGTCTCTAATTAAAGAGTGCAACGAGACACCCCTAGCCAGGGCTCTCCCTATCAGCCATACACCCACAATTAAGTCCTCTATGGGATCCAAGGCACTGCATTATTGATGGAGCAGAACGTTTGATTAGAAACTCTTAACACAGCCCCGGAACAGAACAGCCAGTCCATTGTCATTAAACACCACTTAAACCAAGTCAAAACATAACAGTTGGACATGCTTCTTAAACATCCGGGTTATGATAGAG
>JAPQRP010000019.1:43768363-43809539 GCA_037367295.1 Apogon hyalosoma
TATATATATACATACAATATAAAATAATATAATAAAACATAATGTATATTACATACATCTTTTGAAAAACAACAATGGAAAAATATGAGATATTTATTACAGTGTTATTTTCATATGTTGAAAGTGCCAAGGTTAAGGTTAGGATAATTTATATATGTTTATAGCATTTCATGTTTTAATAGTTTTCAGGAGTATTTTTGTAACACTCTTTTTCCCTGTTTAAGTTCTTTTAAAATTATTATGTCAAATGAACCAGTGTTTAAACATCAAATACATAATTATTATTTAATTTCAAATTACGCTAATCACTCTATTTTTTAAAATAATGTAGATGGAAAAACAATGACTATGTTTAGATGCATATATATTGTGTTTTTTTTTTGTTTTTTGTTTGTTTTTTTTGGGGGAGGTTGCTATCATTTCCAAAAACACAAAGTTCCTAATAAGGTGTTAACATGGCTAATGAAAATGAACAGTCCAGTAAGATTCCTATTTACATGTAGTCATGCATATCCCTTTATAAATAATGTTTTCCACTGTGGCAGATGTTCAAAACATCATGAAGGGCAAAGGGGGAAAAGGATATAAAAGGCAATGTATAATATGTGCATTGTAATTCCACTTTGTTGCATGTACTGTTACATTGCTCAAAAAAAGATAAATTATAATAAAAAAACCAAAAACACACACATCATGAAAACATCAGTTATTTGGTATTTATATGTAATTAGAACACTGTAGATATCTCCTGTTTGACAGTAGGTGTGTTTCTGGACTTTTCGTTGGAACGTCCATGTCATGATCTTTGTCTTTACCCCAGTTGAACATAAACAGCAGCAGTAAAACGTGACACTTACATTAATTTTTCTGATGTTCTATACGTGTCCAGAGAATCCTCATAAAGCCAGAATAATACAACAATTATCCCACATGTCTTAATTATAAAATGGTCCATCAGGAAAAAAGTCTAAATTATAGAGTAAAAACAGAAAAGGCTGTTTTCATGACACCTGTGAAATTCAGAATATGGTCTGACTAAAGGTTCAATATATGTGTGCATGTAAATTTACTGTATTTTAGTGGTACATGAATGCTTTCTTAAACCCAGTTCTCGCTACTACAGAATCACGTTCTTGTGGTGGCCTTTGATTTTCATCGCAGCATCAATTTAATGTTACTCTCTTACTAATACTTAAGGCTCTTGCTTTATTGCACTTGTTGCAAATTCACAGTATTTTTTCAATGACATTTGAGAAAAGAGATAAAAAAAAAAACAAAAAAAACGTGTACAGAGGTGTGTTCACACTAGAAAAAATCTAAATCTGACCAAGTGTATTTTTCTCATTTCTAGTCCAAATATCTCATCACACTTAAAATAAGACATAATCACCTACAGAGTAACTTTTCAGTGAGATATAAAGAACTGATTTTTAGACAATAGATCTGGAAAATCTGATCTCAAGAAATCTTACCAAGATAATTTTCACTTGTTCCAATGGCAGATTTTTTGCTTGAATTAAGCAAAAAATCTTGAATTAAGCAAAACAAAAAATAAAAAATCTGCCAATGGAACAAGTGAAAATTATCTTGGTAAGATTTCATGAAATCAAATTTTCCAGATCTATTGTTTAAAAAAAATCAGTTCTTAGTTCTCACTGAAAAGTTACTCTGTAGGTGATTATGTCTTATTTTAAGTGTGATGAGATATTTGGATTAGAAATGAGAAAAATACACTTGGCCAGATTTAGATTTTTGCGGTGTGTGGGATTGACACGTTGCGTGGGGAAGAACTTTTGCAGCTTTGGTAGAGAACAGATTATACTTTGTCACATTCCTGGAGATGCTGCAGTCTGCTGGACACCACTGTGACACATTCCTCATAGTTGCATGTAAGTGTTCACTTGATATCCTCTAAAAGAATAACACAGCAGACCTGCGCCACACGTCACGCAAGGAGGTGATGGATGAGCTCAAAAGTTTCATATTCTTAAAAGAAGGCAAGGATTTATCTGACTTGTATCTTCTACTATGACTCCGAAGCATTATGCACGACTGGATGAACAGCGTATAAAACTGTCAGCGATACATGCACCATTGTGTCCTGTAATTGATGCACAACAGTATCATATCTCTGCGTATCCTCATGTTGTGGTGCAATTACACCTTGGAGGAGAAGCACCTGCTGTGACAGAAGCCACTGGGGTCATGACACTGAGTTTCCCAGCTACTGGGCGAGGGGGTGGGTAGGGGGGGTCCGAGGTCAACTTGTTTCTCGGAGTGTTTCTTCAGTCACCTTCACTAACGCACCCCTGGATCAATGAGGCTTAATCCAACTCCACTAAAACTCAGTCAAGTGCACAGTATGGAAGCAAGAAACCAGAAATAAAAGCATTTCTGCTCAGGTGTTGAGGATCAATCATACATTTATTTTAGCTTCGCTCTTAAAGACCTAGAATCTAATTAATTTCAGTCTATATATAACTTTTCCTTATCACCACTTGTTATAATATAATCCTGTGCTGTACATTTTGTAGTTTTCAGTGAAATGCCAGTATTTTCCTATCATTTATTTGCTGATCATGCAAAGGTTCATTTAAAGTTTATTGTTTTTACGAGAAAACTGATGAAAAAGTGACTTTGTAGCCAAATATATATATAATTAACAGAACATAAAAAAAGAAGTATCTACATCAAACTATATGGGTTCATTGGTGAATCAATGTTGTAGAAAATGACATGTTTCCAGTTTCGCTTTGGAGCCACTGAACATCCACATGGGTTGTACCGATGACTCTGAAAAGCGGAAAAACGGCATTTTACCTGAAAAGGATTAGAGGTTCAAAAGTTAGCAAACATTTTAGATCAGAAGAGAGATTTTAGGTCTTTGAGGCTTATGTTTGGGTTTAGTTTAAGGTCTTTAGTTAGTTTTAGGTGCCTTGTGTGTTGAAATGTTGCTGTATAATATATGTTCCTTTTAACTCAACAATGCATTAAGAAATGTACGTTAATGCTTAATGTGTGGGTTCTGTTGTCAAGGTCCTGGTGGCTTATGAGTGTGCATATTAAAACCATTACACATTACAGTCCATTCAAGGCAACACATCCAACTACAGTTGCGGAAAAAATGATTAGACCATCAAAAGTCACCAAAAACAATGGTTATGCAATCAAGTACTAACTCCTGCGTGTATCATGTGATTAAAACAGACAAAAAAGAAAACATGGAATGTCTAAAAGCATTGTTTTTGACAGTACAATGATATAAATATTGATGGAAGAACTGAAGTGATTTTGGTTTTTATCAAGAAAACATGGAAAATGAATAGATATATGCTCTGAAATTAAACTGATATGAGCTATTTTTGTTGGTATCATTATATTTGTCCAAACAAGTGTACCTTTAGTTGTACCAGGCATTAAAATGAACAAGAAATTGAAGAAAACAAGGGATGGTCTAATTTTTTTTTTTGCAACTGTATATCAAATCCTCAATAACCCACAATAATCCGTCTAATATTATGGCCTGTCCAAACATAAACAAAACACAATAAAGGAGTCACACATATACAACAAAATTTCATACATCCTACATATGAAGTTCCAAAACAGTTGTTTATTTGCTTTATAAAAACTGATTTCTTTGTTAATTTGATCAAAGATAGACATAAAGGTGTGCTACAATATATACACGTTTGCGCAGTATATTAACTGTGTGCTTGTAAGTTGAGTCTAACTGGTTTTACATAAACGTGAGACATAAGGTGATGATTTGTCACTATAGAAAGTAATTTTCCAAAAATGATAAAACAGTCTACATCTTCATCTTATAGGAAAGTTCCTCTTCAATACACAATATGACCAGCAGGATGGTAGGATTTTTTTTTCCTTTTTTATCATTAAAATGAAAGTAAGAGCAGAAAAAGCAGGGTTACACATAATAATCCTAACCAAGTGTCATATACTGTTCCCCATTAAGTTGGAATAAAATATTTGTACACATGTGATTTATTCTTGATAGATGAGGTGTAACTGGGACTCAGTATGTAATCACTTAATCTGGTCAAAGGTGATTATTGATGTGTATAAATAGGAATAAAAATAGGAATATGTGTGAAAACAAAATTATTACAACTTCATGGACAACAGTGTAGTTTTCTATTTCACTGACATCAAGGATGTCTGAACTTATTGAATGTGAGATTGAAAGTAAAATGAAATAGTTATGTTATCTCACATTGTTTCTGAATCATCGCTTCATTTTCCTAAATATGGTTCAGTTCAGTTCAGCTTATTTCTAATATGCAACAAGACAAAGAATGTAATAGTTCTTTAGTCGTTAGAAATAAATCAAATTGTAAGAAAATGTGAAAAAACTTATACTTATGCGCAAAACATATAAATATGGTTGGTGTGATTTACCTAAAATGGCCTTTTACTTAGAGAAATGTATGGGATGTTTTATTCTTGAATGAATAAAACTCACTTTCCACACACTACAAGTGAAACCAAAGTGCAACAGGCTGTGTGCATTTTACACCACAGGTTATACTGTTTTCAGCTGTTAGGGCAGCCTATGGTCCACAAGTAACATGACAGAAAAAAAGATTCTCAGTTTCATTAATAACAGGCCAGTCCAGTAAAGCTGGAGTCAGTCTGCAAGTGAAGGGTGGAATAAAGGAGTTTCTCAGGTTTAGACTGAGGCCCCGACCCACTGAGAGCTCGGCTTCTGTAAATTACACTTTCACAGCTCCACTACTTTAAACCTTCTCATCTAAAACACAAATTTAAGACTTAACTTTTGCTGAAGACTTTGATTTAACCTTGAAGTTCTCATGTTTTGTTTTGGTTTTTTTTTTTAATAAATAAGAATAAAGTTTTAATTCTTTTTTTTTTTTTTTTTTTAATGAATTTAACATAATTTAATTTTCAGTCAAAAGATCATGCTCAAAAAAGTTATATGCCAGTAAGTGTTTACCTCGAAATATGTGTATTGCAACATATGGGATTACAGGAATTACTTAACAAGCAAAAGTGCTTACAAACACTCTTTCATTATGTATGATATCACTGAGAAAGTATGTAAGTGGAAACGACTCGTTTTACATTTTTGGTCATGGAGCTCTGTGGCGGCACATGGCCCCTTTGTCAGAGCGGGATTATCAGGAGCGAGCACTCACAAAAGGAAATGCTTGTGGAGCTACAGTAACAGAAGGATAAAATCAGCCGTGTGATGATTGGGGTGACACATTTGTTTGGCTGTAATGAAAATAAGCCCATTGATGGTGCATTCAGTCATAGGCTTGAGCCCCCCCACTCCACATCCTGTCTCTTTATCCTTCATACAAGTGGGAGACAGATAGCGGCTCAGGGGATATTGCAGCAGCCAGCGGGTGAGAGGGGCTCAGTGTGTGTGCAGACCTGTCAGCCTGTCACTTTGCATATACCGCTGATGTGTATGACGGAGCTGTCTCTACCGCCACACTCCACATAATCAACATCTGTTCACGGTAAAGCACTTTCTGTCAAATAAAACTACTTTAATTAGTCTGTATTTCTTATTGGTAATCTGTTGCAATGACACCCCGATCCCTGTTGATTTGAATAAAACCTCTACTTTTTTTATTCTTTACTATTTGCTCTACTCTATTTTAATCAAATCATCTCCTTTGAATATAAAATAAAGACATTAGGATGCTTTTTGGTATATCTCTGACAGCTGAGAATGAATAACATACTGATAAAATTAAATTGGTTGCAGGTGATTTTGTTTGAGTTGCCAAATGAATTTCAACTTTCCACATATTTACTGTACGTGTTTTCAGTAAGTTGCGTTTTAGTAAAGCAAATATTCTTCTTCATGGGTAATACCTTTAAAAGAAAATATCAAAACATTTAGAAACAGCAGCAAAAACAGTCACAATACTCATTTACAGTCACAGAAAAAAGTATTAGACCACCCCTTGTTTTCTTCAACTTGTTCATTTTAATGCCTGGCACAACTAAAGGTACATTTGTTTGGTCAAATACAATGATATCAACAAAAATAGCTCATAGTAGTTTAATTTCAGAGCTGATATCTATCCATTTTCCATGTTTTCTTGATAACTAAAATCACTTTAGTTCTTCCATCAATATTTATGTCATTGTACTGACAAAAACAGTGCTTTAATTCATTCCGTGTTTTCTTTTCTGTCTGTTTTATTCACACGATACACACAGGAGTTAGTACTTGATTAAATAACCATTGTTTTTGATGACTTTTGGTGGTCTAATAATTTTTTCCGCAACTGTATGCACATATTTGCTTTTCTCTTGATTTCTACAGAGAATAGTCTATTTTATTATGACATTTTTTGTGACTCTGAGCCATGGGTCCAAAGAAAAACCTCCGAGAAACAGTGAAATGAATACAGTTTGTTCTTCTTTGAACTTCTCAGAATCCATATCTTTCCTGTTTCTTCTTCAAACATGGCAGAGGAACACAGTGCTGATAAATAATCAGCAAACCCAGAGTCCAGTAGAAGCGTTTGATCCTCAGACAGCGGCTGTGACTCACCCCTGTGTGTGTGTGTGTGTGTGTGTGTGCGTGTGTGTGTGTGTGTGTGTGTGTGTGTTTCAGCCACTGGGCAAGTGGGCATATGAACACACACTGAACACATATGTGCCAGAAACCCACCCTCGACGTACCACGGGGCGACTGGATTACTTCAGACCGGTTGTATCCATCAGAAATCTACCCTGCTCCGCCAAAATCCCAGGGCTCAGACATGCCACACACAGGATCCAGATCAGTGTTCAACATGGACACGTTCACACTGCCAAAAGTCTTGGTAGCTCTGTGCAGCTGTTGTATAGAGACTACTGAGGTGGCTCACAGAGCATGATAAAGAGATTTCAACCTGGCCTGTGTGTGTTCTGTCATTAACACAACACTCAGACAGACTCTGTGATGATGGATAAAGTATGTCATTGCTGTATCACACTATCCTTTTTAAGACCATATACTTTCCTCTCTGTGGGATCTATACTGGATTTATAACACATCCATAAATAATGTGACCCTCCCCACACTACAAACAGTGAAGTACAGACCGGTCTATTAAAAACACCTTTAAATGTAAAATAAACTTGTAAACAGATAGTAAACTTGTTTAAATATGGTTACAAAATATGAAATCTAGTAAAAAAAAAAAAAAAAGAGGATAGGCCTATATATTTAAATATTGTTCCGCACATTGATCTAAATCTATTCTAAAGTATTGATATTTAAAGAATTAGTCCTACACGTGCTACAGTTTCACATCCTGCCTTGTTTTTTAATTATTAAGGTGATCTCAAACTCAGAATTAAGAGGTTTGTGACTTCATTTCACCACAATAATAATTATATGTATATATGTATGTTGGACATAAACCATTTTGCATGTTAGTAGAATCAACCAGACTGACTTGGACATTTGTTCTGTTATAACATTTGTTCATGGTGACATTACTGCGCTTCTGGTTCTTTATTAAAGGTAGGTAATGAATGATCCTTTTAATAATTTAAAGAGGAAACCAGATAGAAAAGCAGTAAGGGTTTTTTTTTTCTCAAAATAGGATCAGTGTTACACTTTAAACTTCTGTTTTGTGAAAACCTGTGAGGATCTGACTGTGAGTCAGTGTTGGGGAGCACATGGAGGTGGTTCATGTTGTTTGGGGCATCTCTGGTTTCATCATTAAATAGATGAAAGACTAAAATAAATGAAACAAAATAAAACAGCATTTTCCAAATATTTTCAGACCCTTAAAAGTGCTTTTCTGTGCCTGAGTCTCTCTTCTCCTTCTCCTAACCACCAGCCCCCTCCTCTCCACCCCCCAATGTCTGTGAGCACTCTGACATGGTGTTGGTGGTATTAGGTGTTACACAGGGGTCCATTTCCCTCTCAGTTGTCTGAGTGGAACACACCCGCTGCGGCGGGGCTCCCCCTTGGCTCCATGTGTGACAGTAATTTTACACAGCCGGGGCCCTCGGTCCCGGAGGTGGGCCATTAAAGTTCAGGTGAGGTTAATTACAGAGAATTGTTAAGGCTGCTGCTGTGCACTAGGCGGGTGGGAGGGATTTGACGCCTCCAATGATGATTTCTCTGTGACACGACTCCACGGGTGTTCAGCAGCAGATTTACACACAACACCTACAAGCGCCAATCATTCACTGAAACAGCTCCAAATTAAACCCCACAACACAGCCACATGAAAATACTACAGCTTGTTATTACACCCGACGTTGAAATTACCACACACAACATACAATTCTCCACATGAAATGCAGAGTGTAACTGCCTTTAAATAAACAGCTACATTTATGAAAATGATTTAGCAAAGAGCAATCTCTAATTTCTCTAAAACAGGAGTTTATATTTTCTCCGAGCTGAACAAGAAACAGGGCCTAGAAAACGAGCAGAAAAACAGTGACTCAAAGATGCAGTCTGCTGTGTTTGAGTAAGGATGAGATTATATTGGATTAAAGGGGATTTTTGCATTGCAAATGAATGCACCTCAAATCAATAAGGCCTGTTCTACTCAATATACAAACTAATTAAGAGGTAATACAATCAAACTAGAATAAAACAGATTGTGCAGCTTCCTCAGAAAGAAATCCAATCAAACCTTTTTATGTGAAAAGATAAAATCTTAAGCGATCTTTCTTTGTACGAATAATGACCTCGGCTTTGTGTCCATTTAATAAGGAAAACTTGTCTTAAGAGGTTACGCTCAATGTGCATATTCTAATCAATATGAATTACATAGGGTTTTATCTATGTTATCTGCTCCAGACGGCTAAGCTAATTAATGTTTTATCGAGTGTTTTAACTCAATTATTTCGCAAAGTCAAAGAGGTTCAACACAATTTTCTATGAGTAGCAGGAACATTTTCAGTGGAGTCGAGATAGTTGAGTTTCTAAGGTTTAGAAGAGACAGTCGATTTCAAGTCACGTGTTAAACCAGAAATGTATTTAGTTCTAATATTTAAATGTAAAAATGTTCTACAGTGAATGAAAAAAGTGGAAATGTCTGCGAAGTAGAGTAAATTAGTGTTGTTCAAGGTCTGTCTGCCCTTATATTTCACATAGTGTCTGTCGGGTATCATTACTAAAGTTTTGGCGAGTCTCCCCCTCCTCTTGTGCTTCATTCCAGCTGATTGCTCATTTTCTAATGCTAATGGTGCTAGGCCGGGGCTAGGGTTTCTCCCCTGTCAGCTGGCCACTGGGGCTGTGGGACGGATCTAATGGGCTCTGACAGGAGGGAACTGATCTCATTCAAAGGGGATTTGATATGTGGCATGAATGTGGTGACCCTCAATGGACATATTAATGACCGTTATCATTCACAGACTTTGTGCCATTCATAAAAGCCCCTTTCTGTTGGATGCACCGGTGCTACGCCAAATGCCATGACTTATGGATGAGCGGGCCGTATATTGTTTTCACTGCCTTTTAGGTAACACGTCAAAGTGAGTCAGAGCTCAACTCCTGTGGCAGAGGCGGTGGCCGGTCGAATGGTTTGAGCAGCACAGCGCAGTAAATAATAACATGGTGGGTGTTGTTTACAATTCAATTACGACCACACGCTGGCAAAGAAAAAGAGAAAGGCCTACACTCACAGGAGACATCAGTATGGAGTCACACAGTCAATATTTAGCCTTCCCCCACCGCTATTTATGACGGAGGTGTCTCTTCATGCATTCAAAGTACTGTTTGTCCTCATTTTTCACTATTATTAGCTCTATCCCTGAGCAAACTGAGATAAGAAAGGTAAAAACGAATTTTAACATCAGGGAAAAGTGTTTTTTTTTTTTTATTGCAAATATCTGCACATATGCTGATTTAATCCATAAAGACCCAAACATCCACCGTTGACCAAAACCATCCACTGATCTAAAATATTTAATACCTGTTGATCCACTAATCCTATCAATACATGTCAATAACTGGTGTAAAATACAGTTTGTCATCTTTTCATGGTCATCAGATACGACCCATTTGGACGTTCAGAGGCTCCGTAAACATGGAAACACCGTCATCTTCTACAACATTGATTCACAAGTAAAACCCATGGAGTTGGATCAGTGACAGTGGATGGACACGCTTGGTTTATGTTCAGTTAATGATATATTTTTCTGAAAAAGTAATTTTTTTCTTCAGTTTTCTCTCTTGTTGTTATAATAACCCTCAAATGTAATCTCAGCATGATGATTAAATTGCATGATCAATAAATTAAATGTAAGAAAATACCTCATTTTCACTGAAAAAATGCAAAATACTGCGGGTAATATTATGATAAATGGTGATAAATCACTCAAAAAAGGTTAAACAGAGACAAAAAATAGCATTGGGTCTTTATGTGTTGTGAACATGGAAACACTGTCATCTTCTACTACATTAACTCACCAGTAAAACCCATAGAGTTGGATCAGTGACAGTGAATGGACACACTTGGCCTATGTTCAGTTGATGTATTTTGCTGAAAAAGTCCCTCTTTTCTTCAGTTTCTTCTGTTTTTGATATAATCCTCAACTTTACTCTGAGCTTTTATGAACATCTACATGATCAGAAAATTAAATGTAGGAAAGTACCTGATTTACACTGGAAAAAAAGCACTAAATAAAGACGATAATAGTACAATAAATGGTGATAAATTACTTAAAGGTTCATTTGGAAACTGCCATATAAGTAGCATTTAACCTTTCTAAGTTAAGTTTGGATTGGAGGTGAATGAGATCATATTTAGTAGCAGATTAAATACAAAGATTAGGCCTAATATCTCACATAATCATAGATTATATAAAAATGAATACAGTCGACAACAGCATGCTCACAATGCTCCCGACCGAGGCTCATAACTTGTGAAAAATGTGAAAAAAACCAAAAGAAGTAAAAAATAGCGTTACAATCAACATGTGGACGCTTTTGAATAAACAAGTCTTAAAAAGGCAGAGCTCTGCTTGTGCACAAAATGGAGCAGCCACAATTAAATGTCTCAGGCAGGATGTTCATCAGAGTGTGGTTTTCCAAAAAATCCCAAACAAATCTAGCCTGTCTATAAATGGGAGAACCGAGCCGAGAAAGTCATATTCAACCATACGTGCATCCAGTATAAAGTGAAGAGGACCGATTCTTCACAACACCAGGGCAACCGCCACAAACGCACATGGCAGAGTGGCTGCAACTTGAGCTATTCTTTCTGGTACCTGGATAAGATATATGTCGGAAAGCCGTGCACCAGCCGGAAGAACAACAAACACATGATGCAACATTCAAAGGTTCTCCCGTCCTGAATCAATCAACAATCAGAGAAAATATATTCATCTTCTGTCACATGGACGTTTCTCATTTTTCAGAAAAGGAAAACAGTGAAATTACAGCCTGCCATACCGTGACATCAAAGAAGCATGTGTGTGTTATTTAAAAAAAAAAAAGTTAATTGCAACATACAAATGGCTACTATTACAAATTTATCATTAACTTCAGAAATCAGGGCTACCGTGATTAATTATGAGCATATTCCAAGTGTTTTCCATTCCCCCCATTTTCCCTGCATGCTCTATTAGCAGAGCTGAGGTGCAGATGCAAGTGCCGAAGCAGATTGGGAGGTGCTGGGAAGTGTTTCTTGACAGCTGCACAGGAAGTTACATCCCTCCACACATCGAGGTGTCACCAGCAGTATTTTAACATTTCCAATTTTAATCTCAGATTCCTGCCATGTGTCAACTTTAAAATAAAGTTCCGCTTTTGCATCCTTGCTGCCTCCTAATAACAATCTGTTTACAACCGCAGAGACGCCTGCTCCTCTCCTGGCTCCGCTCACCTCTTTGTTCTGCTCTTTTCTTTAATTCTTAAATTTGCTGACAAAGGCCTGTTTGGTGCATGTTTCGGAGTAAAATACAATGCTTAACAGCTCATGGGTACTCAAAATGATTTAAGGCATGCGATTTTAAACATATGGAACGCTAATGTACCATTTGATTATGTGTTTATCATTAGAGATGAATAAAATATGTTTGGTATAGTAACAATAGCAATTAATGTTTGGTAATGAGCTTTATGAGAATGGAAAACCCACATTCTGGAAAATAAGCTTTCATGTGTCTAATGAGGGAAAAACATAAACAACCACTAAAGCAGGAGGAAGTTTTACAGAGAAAATACCCCCCACCATAGTGCATTACAAATACAGGTGCCTTCAATGAAGAACATGCACTAATTAAACAGTCTGAAACTCATGTAAGAAATAACAAAGTAAGCACCAAAAAACACGACCAAAGTGCTGTTCTTCACTCCCGGGCTGAGGCAGCAGGACATTTTTGCCTGGCTTCCTCCACAGCCTGGAAAATCCTCCCCACATTACAACCATTGTGAGAGCTACTTTGCTTTCACAGTCCAAAGATCAAAACAGCAGCCATGTTTCCAAGGAACAAATGTCTTACCAGCTGGGCTGGTGTGAACACAGATATAATGCTGACAGGAAGCAGAGGCAGTCACTTGTAGAGCCAATTATGGGCAGAGCCGTGGGGGCAGGTTTACAAACACCGCTTTTCTTGTGTCGCTCTGCTCTGAGGTATATGATTAACTTCCTCACCAAAAGTACCCAGACAGCCCAGAGTCTACCCTCTTAGTAGGTGGCAAAGCTGGTGAGTTGTGGCACAGTCCAGCCGACACCAGACTATCAAGCAAAACAAAAAGTAGACGGTGACTGTGAGTGTTCATTTTGTTGTTTTTAGTACTGACTGTACTTCCACATTCTTTGGCTTTTAATAGTTCTTTAAGACATGTTTAACCATTTGGTTAGGTTTTACAGTGTTGCTATCACTGGGAGAATGCAGGTTACAAGCCCCATTTAAACAGACTGTTCAAGGCGGGAATGCTGCGCCTTTATTCCGCCTCACTGTTTTGTATAAAAGGTATGAACACGGAATAGGGGGGCATTGTTGTTCCATCTTTAAGACATGAGTGGATCACAGAGCTCAGTTCACATCTGTGTCCAAATAGTCAAATATGACCTCCCAAGTCTTTTACTAAACATCTTTCCTGACTTCAGTGGAAACATATAAAGACAAATACATCAAGACTGAGGCAAAGACGGCCCTGGTGTTAAGAGAATCTAATTCCAGTATCACTAATGTGACATGGGTCTGCTGTGGTGAATCTACAATGTACACAGAAGGACGACTGAAAACACATCAGGGGTCTCTTTTCCATTGACCCTCAAATTGCATGAATATAACTTGCACATAAAAATTTGCCTAATGGAAAACAACAATTTTGCCAAAACTCTTGTTTTTTGATGAAAAGTTTTTGCGCTGGCAAGAGGTGGTTTTTTTGGGAGTTGCGAAATTGGTATATTATGCAAAACTGCAATGGAAAGGCCGTTTTCCGCAATTAGAGTCATGTGACCAAAAGAAAAACAAAACAAAAACGGATGTTGATGGCCGTTACAACAAGCAAAGTAGAGTTTTAAAAGAAACATGGTGCGGTACGTGTGGACACACCAGGAAACCCAATCATTTTTAAACTTAGTACGAGATAGAGGGGTAATATAAGAATAATGAATATATCTGTAAATCAACGTGATATTTATGTTTGTCACCATGTTTATGGAGTGACTTCTTGTGTCATCGTGAGATAATAAATAAACAAATCGTTGCATTTGTGATTTAATGGAAACATTATACACTTCTGTTTTTTTGACATTTAGTAAATATTGGTAGTTTTGCACATATGTCCAATGGAAAAACCACTATAGATACTGTACTTCTCTGCATGCATTTTAGTGTGTTCTTTCAAATGTAAAATAAGACATATGTTCCATTGTTTGCTGATGGTCACTGTCCTGTCCACTCATATTTAAAGACATAATCATAGCATAATTGTATGAAAATAAATGCAAGATGATGTTTTCTCCTTTCCTTGTGAAAAGCATGGTCCAGTGTACCTTATGCTAAATCTACTGTCTTTAGTATTTAGAGAATTGGACATGCTCTCCTGTGTGCAAACAGTCACAGAAAGATTAAAAACTTTCTGAATAAACATTAACCTGCAAGAAGCAAAATGCTACCACAGAAAATTTCTGTCACATGGGGAGACGGTCTGAACCACTGGAGAATCTGTGAAATCACCTCTTTGACAGTAACACAGTATACTCATATTACTGATGTGCAAGTTATACATAACTCTAGGCCCAGCTTTGTTATGTCTGAATTCAGAATGAAAACATGCTCTGTGAAAGCACTGATGCAGCCTTAGTTTTATTTGGTTCAGTGTAAACAGGTAAAGCTGACATAAAGAGACGTAGTGTTGATTACAATATGGTGACAGCTCTTTAAAAAAAAGGTCTACAGGCTGCTCTTCAGTCCACAGCGGCTCTGTGTTCTCCATCTCAGTCAGAAGGAATTCAGATTGACCCAACCATAGAAAATACCTTTGCTTTCAGAGGAATAATTACAGGCCTTTCCCATGAATGGAGATTGAATGAGCAACTTAATTAAACGCTCTGTACATTACCCTGAATTATTCTGCTCCTGCATACCCCTAAACTAAATCATTTTCTGGAGAAAATCACAACTTTTCTTTAACAACTATGCTAAAAATAAGATTGGGAAAAAAGCAATTCCCTCATGTTGTTTATTTGAATCAAATAAGAGGCGTCCACAGTGAGTGCCTCCTTCCATGTGGCATTGTCGAGCAGGGTTACCCGCAAACAACTATCCATGGTCTAGCAGCCCTCCTTCACTGTTGAATCTAAAAAGTTCCTTTCAGCACATCTGCCCTATTTGTGCGGCCTTTCTTCACCTGACTTGCTCAAGAGATTTGCTTTATCTTAAAGGTCATTTCATTCAACTGGGCAACAAACAGTAGTGAATATAACTGTCCCCAATCTTTTCCTCGCAGAATTCATGCTTGAGTTGCCTCAAATAAAGAAGTCCCTACCAGCTAGAAGAAGGAGCTCACAATCAGGGCAGCTCTATAGAAAAGACCCCCTGTATCATACAGTCCCCCTTTACAACTCAACATTTCCATTTAATGACACCCTACATATTAACCCTGGTCAGCATCCAATTACACAGAATAAGTGAATTATCTGTGCCAGCATGCAATTTGAAAATGTTTTTCATGCAATGCAGGGACTAGGGGGAGCGAGGGGCCCTTTTTTTCATCAATCCAGCGTTCATTAAATTGCGAGCTTGTGCGTTATTTCGAATCCATTAACTCTAAATACAGGTGATTCCCAGCCCCTTTATACAGGACCACCGAGATTCCCTGTCATGGAGTGTTATAGAGGTGTAGAATGACACCAACACAACTGATTTGATGAGCTTTCCTCCCCAGGCCAGCACTCAACCAAACAAACTGGCCAGGCAACCAACAGCGCTCCATTCATATTTAATTACAACCTGCTAACATCGCTTGTGGATAACATTACACCCGGCAAATATGGAGGAAAGAAAAATACAGCAGAAAGGGGTTTTTTCTAAGAGCCTTGCAAGTTATAATTACATTTTTTTTGGTTTGTTTCTGAAGAACAAAGATGATTTAGAAAAATAAATAACTTCATCTAAATCAGATAAATAACGTCAGCAAGGACAGCACCCATCTCTCATTTAATGGCATGTAAATAACACCAGGTGGTGAATATTAAGTATCAAATGTGGGACACAGCAGTCTGTGTCACATGACCCTCCTCTGTGGGTGTAAAGTCACTGCTGGCCTCCCAGGCGACATGCTCCTGTGTGTGTGCAGCGAAGGGGGTTTGAGTTAAAAGAGATGACCAGATGAGAGGTGGCTGAGTCCAGCCAAGCCACGTCAAGTTACTGCGTGTTCCTCCCATCGAGCACAAACCGCCTTCCTCCACTCACAGCACGCCAGGAACAATGACAGCATATGGAGCTTCTACATACGACTAATGTCTCTGTGTATAGATCAGTATCAGAAATTAATTATTAATTAAATGAAAAAGTTAAAACACATCAAAACTGTCAAAAACCTGAATCGTATTGGGTGATAGATATTCATATTCCTGTAGCTGAATGGTCAAACATAGTCGCTAAAAAGTCGCTGTGATTGCACTTCCCAAACCTGACTAACCTCTATTAAGATCATCTAGTTTGTTATTTAAGGTGCTATATATGTTTTTATCCTTTCTAAAAGGCAGGAAGTGGTTCTGGTGGTTGGAACATACACAAAATAAAGAATTTTCCCACCATAGGCCGGAACTTGCATACCAACTCCTGTAAGATTTTAAGTTTTAGCAATAAAAGCATTTAGTTTGGGGTTCAGTTAGATTGAATAAATGCATTGTGAGACGTTTAACACGTCTTTGTAGAGTTCTTCTCCATTAAACTACGTCATGGCATCTTTAGCTGATCTTCACCCAGTGCCATCAGTGTCCTAGTCATAAAACCTGGACGTCATTTCAGAGAGACATGGTTGAAAAGCATTGTGAGAGAATAAAACTCTATAAGACTGTTGTGATGTTATGACTATATCAGTTTTTTTTTTTTCTAGTGATGGGGATCAACAGTCAGATGTCAAATGTTTAATCTTTAACTTTATTCAAAAAGTGTTAAAGAAAAAATAAAGATGACATATAAGGGGCTGGTAAACTGCACTAACACCTGCTGTACATGTGTTCTTACTTTCAGAACCAAGTTAATATAAATTAAAACATGACAATCAATACATGCATGTAAACAAAACCAAAAAATAATAATAATATTGAGCTGTTTTTACTGAAATACATCATCATAATCCAACCTGATTATCAGCCAGGTTTAACCCCTTTCTTTCTCACTCTTTTGCTTTCATGAGGTAGCTCATTATCCATTTGTCACACACACATGAACATTTTCATCATTTACATGGATCATAACAAACATTTACAGGTCTAGTTTTGACATCTGTGCGTACATAATTAGTATTTTTAGTATGTGACACATGTTAGCCTCCACACTCAGACACAGTAGGATGGATACAGCCTAAAGCTATGACGTGGATGAAAAACTAATGTTGTGAAACACATTTCACACATAACGCATACACAGTGTGTCATCGTCTCTTGGCACGCTGGCGCCTGTCACTCAGCAGAGCCCTGGAATATGCACCGGGGCCATCGATAGGCGTCTGTGTCAATGCCTGACAAACCTCAAGGCACCAGGCTGTAATTGGAACGACTGGCCTAATCCTCAGATCAAGACAGACTCATTGACAACCTAAGCGGGCGGCAATCCCAACAGCGCCTTATTAGTGGAGATGGGCTCTTCGCTGGGAGCACTGATGTCATCAATGCCAGCCAAAAAACATTGTCTAGGCCATACAGAAAAAAATGATTAGACCACCCTTGTTTTCTTCAATTTCTTGTTCATTTTAATGTCTGGTCCAACTAAAGGCACATTTGTTTGGACAAATATGACGATAACAACAAAAATAGTTCATAGTAGTTTAATTTCAGAGCGGATATCTATCCATTTTCCATGATTTTCTTGATAAAAGCCAAAATCACTTCAGTTCTTCCATCAATATATATGGCATTGTACTGACAAAAACAGTGCTTTGATTCATTCCATGTTTTCTTTTCTGTCTTAGTCACATGATACACACAGGAGTAACTATTTGATTACATAACCATTGTTTTTGACGACTTTTGATGGTCTGATAATTTTTCCGCGACTGTAGAAGGTATTATGCACGAAATATGCACGATAGTGGTTAGATGTGTTTGATGGACATGGTACATGGGCTGTTGTGATTCAGTGATGATTATTCACTGGATCAGTTATAAGACAGTTCCTCATCTGTAAATCGTCTTCAAAAGCATTTTACTTTTTGACAAAACATGTCTTACAAATTAATCTTATGTTATTTAAATATATAAATCAATAATTAATGTACACTTTTCTGGAATACCTGCACCAGAATGAAATGCTGCTATTGTACACCTCTGCAAACCATGGCTTTATCTAATATCAACATAATTTGTCCTTGAAGTTACCTTATTAATGTTCCTCAACAGGCAGGAGGAACTGCAACCATGGAGTGAAGTATGTATCCCGATGCCCATAAGTGTAGGTTTGGACAGTAAAAGTGCTTTTGTGAAGGTTAAGATTTCATTTGGACCTAAATATTATGTAATGCATTGCACGTCATATTTTACCTCCCTTTTGCTGACTTTTTCCTCTAATAATCCAATCTGGTGTACCTTCTCCACCTCTATGGTACTGTCAATGCCAAAACTAATCATAAAAATGATTAAATGATAGAGCATTATTTTGGAGAGATATTTGACAGTTGAAAAGTCTTTTAAGTGATGATTATACACTTGCCGTAAAAAGTTGTAAAATAATTTTTGGTTCAGACACATTGAAATGATGTGCATCTGTGGTTTGCAAAGATGTACAATGTTAATATTACAACCTGGAAACTGGATGAATCACTAAGAGGGCAGGTTCATTTGGATGTTTGTTGGTTATTAAAGCACTTGGGGATGGGTGTCTGTCATATACATTACTGAAACAACATAAAAAAAAAACAAAACAAAAAAAAAACAAAACACTGTAATACTGTAAAGGAAAAAACATCCATCATAATAGCATAGAAGTGAAACATCAACAATGAAGGATTAACCCACTCAGACAAGAGTCCTGTCTGCAGAAACTGCAGTTCATGTAAGAAATCATTCAGACTAACACAGCCTGCCTGGCTTACAGCAGACAGCAGGCAGATAGGTTCGTCTATACATTCAGTCTCAGTGGAAACGGCCACAGCTCTCTCAGAATTGCCCCGCATCCCTCACCCTCATCTCCCAGACGAGTAATCTGCTCTCTGATGGAGGGGAGCATGTAGCAGAGGTCCACTCTGACACCTTTTTGGCAGGGCCACAGAGCCTGGCTCCTAATTCCACACTCAAAAGCCAAGATGCCCAAACCCCCTGCACAGTGTGTTCATTTGTGACTCTTTCTGCCTGCCCGGGATCTCCTGTCATTGAGCACATTAACGGCTTTGACATGAACAAACAGTACGCACACTCATGACAAAATGTGCTTTAAACATGTTTTAAACTGGATATCCTGCAGATAAGGTGTCACAATTCTATGAGTACAGCTTTAGCAGAAGGAAAAAAATACAAGTGGAATGCACATGAGGGGATTATTTACTCTTGTACTATTATGTTTCGAATCAAAATATGCTACTAAGGCTGAAATTAGATATTGTAATTAGCCACTCGTTTTAAAGAACACAGAGTACACAAGTTCTTTCAACATGCTAAGCAGTGCTTGGCAAAACTTAAGAGCCATCAATTTTCTGCAGAGCATGACATGAGTGTTTCTGTGTAAATCTATGAATGTGAGTATGTGTTAGTGTGTGTGTTTGTAGTTCCTGGCTTTTGTAATGGCACCGGGAAGCTCGAGCCGTGCACCCAGGCATGCCTGTGCAGTGTAACCAAGGCTGACTGGCTGACCTCAGACTGTGTGGGCCCTTTAGCAGAAGATGAAGGAGCTTTTTCATTGACACAGGAACAGGAGGTATCGCCTTCCCTTTGCAGCAGCACTCATTCATGCCAGACACAATGCGTTATTATTGGTTTTGAATTGAAATGTTAATTTTGGGAACTGGGCAACTGGGCCTGAGAGTTTACCCTGCTCATTTCTCATTTTTCACTTGGCTGAGGTGGTCTGTTTAGATGGGGAAAGTTAACTCTAGAGTCTCCTAGTGTTACAACACCGAGGTTCACCTCAACCCATAGAAGAGGCCACGACCACAACCTGCTGCATCTTTAAAGGGATATTTCTTTCTTTTTTTTTCTTTTTTTTTTTGGGCGGTAGGGTCCCAGAACAGAAGCTAAATGATGTATTTTGTGGATGGGTCCAGTGGTAAAAACAGAACCAACATCAGTTTAAGTCTACACTATGTTAGCAGTATTTTCCCCATTGTTTTGCAGTCAGTTGCCAGCTTTTCCAAACTCTGATAACATGACCAAACTCTGTCATACTACACTTAGAAATGAGCATAGAAATGTAAAAAAAAAAAAAAAAAAAAAAAAGTAAATTTGTGAAAAATCCTTTAATTTAAGTAGATATCTAAACTGACTTTGGCATTTCTATTAAAATAATTAAATTACATTAAAACAACATACAAATTGTATTGTTTTGTTCTTTACACAATATCAAATGTTTCTATTGATGTACAGCACTTTGGTCCACTGTGGTTGTTTTAAAGTGCTTTACATATAAAGTTAGATTGGATTGGATGTTATTATTTACATACATTTGGTCATCTATCAGTGGAGTCATGCCCTATTAAGCTAATAAGGCACATAACGTTACCTTAAGATTTTTCAATAGATTGAAATGACATAATGTAAATATACATCACAAAATGTCATGTTTTCTCAAACATTGTATATGTTCAGGGCTTCTGTTGTGAAAGGAAATACCTAAGTCTATACTGAGGGTTGCCTGGTGGTAGAAATTACATACTGTGTGTTTAACCCATAAAGACCCAGTGTTACTTTTGTGGCAATTCCAACATATTTTTTTCTCTATATTTAGCTTTTCTTAAGTGATGTATTGGCATTTATCATGTCATTATCCTCTGTATTTTGCATTTTTTTCAGTGAACATCAGGTATTTTCCTATATTTAATTATTGGTCATGTAGATGTCCATCAAAACTCAGATTAAAGTTGAGGTTTATTTGATCAAAAACAGAGAAAACTGAAGAAAAAGTGACTTTTTAAGTAAAATACATCATTAACTAAACATAAACCAAGTGTCTCCATCCACTGTCAACTCCATGGGTTTTACTGGTGAATCAATGTTTTAGAAGATGACAATGTTTCCACATTCACTACGAAGCCTCTGAACGCCCCAATGGGTCATATCTGATGACTATAAAAAGATGAATAACTGTATTTTACACCAGCTATTTACCTGTATTGATAGGATTAGTGGATCAACAGGTATTAAACATTTTAGATCAGTAGACGGTTTTGGTCGTCGGTGGCTGTTTTTATGTTTTTATGGGTTAAGTAGCTAAAATAAAGTTTTTCCTGTTGAGCAAGTCCAGTAGTAGATTGCTTTGCTTCTGTGCTGATACTGTTGTGTACACTAAAATGGAGCTGTTCAGACCACAGTGACTATGGATAAGTACTTAATGCAACGTCACTTCAAAAAAAAAAAAAATCCAAGAAATCACTTTAACCTTTCAGCATTTCAGCTCAGACAAGATGTTGAACAGAGTGTGATTATGCAAAAACTGGGAGGATAGTGACAAGAGGTGACATCTGCAAGACCCGGGTCCAAACCCACGGAGGAGTCAGAATCGATCCTCGGGCCCAGGAGGGAACACCAGTTCCTGGTGGTGTGAGGTACTGTAGGCAGGTCAGCATTCTGCTGTACAGCCGCACAGAAATGAATGCATCAGCAGGCCAGCAGATCTATATGACGGGAATTAAACAGCATAATCAAATTGTTTGTGCAACCATTTAGTATCTCATTCGCTCACTGCCCTGGGCCAAACTGACCGCTGGAGAATGCCCATCCACAGCAGTAACAAAGTAGGGCAATAACTAACAGCGATTAAAGGAATATTGATGGCCTGTGACACTCAGCATCCTGAAAAATGCTATTTGGTCAAATAGCTGCAATAATTAAGTATATGAGGGTCAGTCAATTTTATCTGCTGCTTTTATTTGGATCGATTATTTAGTAAACTGGCCAAGCCTCAGAGAGCATTATTGCTGAGTGGGGTGTTGATTTCATACCACGGGTTCCTCAGCTGGATCACAAAGTAGCAACTCAGTGGCATTAGAAGTGTTAGATGTGAAAGAGGTTGCATGAGGAAAAGAAAGAAAATATCACCAAAGTCACAACTGATCCTGCGCGGTTTAATTTGTACCCTTAAAAGCATACATTCTGTCCTTACTTTACAGCCTTTTGCACTGATATGAAATGCAGAGAGTGTATGGATAAATTAATGTCACCCAGGATTGATAAACATTAGCTAAAAGCAAAAATAATGAGTTTTGGCTGAGTAAAAACCATGGTGCATTTAATGTGATGCAGTGGTTAAAAAGAAACTAGCCTTCTCTGCATGCTGATTGATTAAACATTAACCTGCAGGATCTGGGATATTTCTTATTAATCACAGGTGGCACAGACTTAACTGAGCATGAGGAAGGCATGACTGCAAAGACACACACATGCAGACACGAAACACACACTTACAAGGGCATGAAATCACACAATCATAACATACGCCATTTAGCGGATGCTTTAATCCAATGAGTGATGCATTTTTAGCGCAAGGGGACCCAGTGGGAGTCAACCATCTAACTCTGGTTTTCCAATTGAGTTACACACATGCAGACGCGCACACACATGCACACACACGTCTCCATATCAAACAGCACATTGTGGGAATTGCCATGACCTAATGCATTTCTTATCTTACATGTGATTACACATTTCACAGAGGAAACCATTTTCCTCCTGCCTACAGCAAGATGTCCAATGAGAAAACCAAGAGTGACTGAAGGAGAAAAATGGTGAGCAGTTTTTAAAGGAGTGGGTGGCAGGTCTGGGATCTGTTTGATACACTGTACAGCAGCCCAAAATGGCATCCAAAGCTACAAGACACAGGAGAACAAACTAAAATCTCTATCCCACAGCCAGAAATACCTATCACAATCCAATAACGTCACCGAATATCCAGCCTTCGCAGCAGGCCACCCCTTTGATCTAATACTGATGTGGGTGGCCGGCATCCACAACTACAACAGCCTTCAATTTGAGTCTGACAGAACACCAAACCTGCCTCTGAAATAGCTAAGTTTTCCTTCCCGTAACCCTTGGTGACTTTTTTGTGCCTGAGGAGGCTTTTATGAGAAAATTGACAAAGTAAATATCTTTCAGCTGTTTCCCTGATGAATAATGTACGCGGAGACTGATGGACTGCCTTCAAAAAAATTCAACAGCTTCAGGGTTGTCCCTGCACATCAGCTGTCATCGTGTGATGCGGGTGGCGGTACTGGAGCGGGGGCTTACGGCAGCACACAGGTGCCCTTTACACTCCCAGGCCGAAAATGACAAATTCAATAAACTCAAGACATCTCTCCGGAGCACCTATGGAATCAAACACACCTGACAAGGGGCTGAAGGGCTTCTTCCTATTCATTCTGACACTCCATCTTGACGCTCAATATCTCAATATCTCAGTCCGCAGCTGTAAGAGCCGAATATCTTTCCATCTCACTAGCATGCTTTGACACTGTGAGAACAAATAAGAATATGTGTCAGAGGTTGTGGGACTTGAGGTTAGATTGTGATGGGGGAAATTGAATCTGTGAGATGACATTAACAGAGAGTGTCCCCAACTGTGTGTGTGTTTAAGCCCCCAGAGCAGACAGGCCTGGCTAGGGTTTCCAACCGTAATTCTGACAGTGAAAGGGCCACAATCAACCTACTTAATCTCGAAGCTGTTCTTTAAAACGAAAGAAAGACGATCTGTCTCCATTCTACTGTACAAAACAAGGAAACATGTGATTCATCTTAAAATGGAAATGCACATTAAATTAAATTTGCCTTAGGGGGCAATGAGGGCAACCCGTGACTGCAGGTTTTTTTTCTTGATAACAAAAAAGGTGGTTGTACTCTGTCAAAGGACCCAGTCTCATAAACCTATCCTGACCTGAAAGAACAAACCCTAGACATCAAATTTTAAAGAATTAGCATCACAATGGGGTAAATGTCCCCCTTGTAGTAAAAGCCCAGTAAAACGGCCCTGCAATTTTAGCAGTGATGATAAACTGGGAGACGCAGATAGCAGGAGCACTGTGCGTGAGACAAACCCTCACTGTATATTCATTAGCATCCCTGAAGGTTCTCATCTGACGATGAGGGAAACAGAGCACTGTGGCTGTTCTGCAAGCATGAGTGCCTTATTAAAGAATGGCCAGAGAGCCTTAAGTTTGGTGAGCCTCGTCCATGAGGAGCTCACATTAGGGCTCCCACCTGTTTGTCTGGGTACTCCTTTGACACAATAGGTCATGAAATGTAATATGGGCCTGTGCCTCTCTTTCTCACCACAGAAAAGGCAAAGAGCGGACGAACAGTAAGATAAATGACCTTGACATTTGGAGAGTCTCCAGATTGCTGTGCCATAAAAATAAACCATGCAAAGACTATCTTCAAACCCTCGTAAGACCAAAGCACAAACTTTAATGGAGAACAAAGAGGAGCTAACTGGAGGAAGAAAAAAAGTGTTGGGTTTGGGTGGATTGATGTTTCCTAGAAGACTTTGATTGCTCGTCTGTGATAACTGTGAGAGTGTACAGGCCTGAAAAATCTGGCTCGATGTTTGTACTTACAATCTGGAGGTCTTGTCTTCCAACCAGCTGTGTACACGCTGCAGACAGGGCCATTTTCCACAGGAAACGTGATGAGGAGCACGGGAAGATAAAACCAGCATGAAATAGCGAGAAGGAAAATCACAACTCAAATTAGAGTAAGGCTTTTTCACCTATAAAACAAACCAATACTACTTTTCTCTGTAGTAAAGTAACCTTTCAGGCCTTATTAAGAGATTAAAAGCACCAGGAAACTATCATTATACAAAAAAAAAAACGCAACTTAACTGGAGGTGCATGTAACATACTAGGACAAAACAAGGGTTTCAAATTCAGGGGAAACTATTTATTTTATTTAATGTATAATAAATCAACCCCCCTCCGAATCTTAACATTTCCTTGTGAGAAGTTTGTGTAAAAACGAGGTGAAAACCCTGCAGCTCCTTTGTGTTGGAGGCCATCTCACTCTGGGAGTAGAACAGACGCATGTGCATACAGTGTTATCTAAACCAGAGTTGAGAGTGGATGATCAGATGAATTACTTTAGAAGTTCCACAAAATATTCTGCAAAAACTTCAGGGTTTTAACTCAGATGAAGAACCTCGGAGAAGGCGTATCATCTGCGTATGATTGACAGCGTGGGCAGGTGTGGCGGTGCATCCAGGGAAAGTGAACCGTGGACAGCTAAATGAGGCTCACCATTGTTCTGTGTGGGTCTTTGATCTCCCAGCGGTAGGCCAGAACCTCAGTGGGGAGTCCAAACCGGGCCCCAGGCTACGGTTTGTATCGACTCAGGAGGGCTGACAGCCAGAGCAGAAGATGTGGGAGGGGGCTTCAACTTCCCAAGACCGCCTCGACGCAGCTTCATCTGCTCATCACCTACAACCAACAAACACATCGGACAGTCAACACATTTTAAACAACCTCCTGACTGACACCTGGGATGAGGAGTCAAGAAGCTTGTTTTTTTCCATGATTTGTTCATATGCTCCCAATTATTTTCTTTCCTGATAGATAACAATAAGAACACACACAGCCACAGACAGCATCTGAGTCTGAGTTCAACACTATTTTCACTCTATTTTTACAAGGTTATTACAGAGAGCTTTTTTTTTTTTTTAATTTTATTATATTTTGCATAAATAGTAAAAGACTTTTTAAAAATTAAAACATCCAATTATTATGAACATAGGAGAGTAGATTTAAGAACATCATTTTTGCGAAAACATTTCAACCACATACTGACTTCATGCTGGAAACAAATGGTCTTACATTAGTGGTGTGGCAGCTGTGCATACATCCCTTACTTAAGACCAACCCTTTAATGAACCTTCAAGTGTACAGTAAGTGACTTACAGCTAAAGAGAGTAATGTTTATTTGCTGACGGTTCCCATCCTCTACAGGCACTGCAGCAAAAACCCCTGAAGCATTTATGTTGAGAGAAAAACTACAAAAATCTAAAACAGAAAACAGGTGAAATGAAGCTAAATCATTCAGTGGAGTACATACATGTGTTCATAATATTGTGTACATCATTTTTGCGTGGAAGCACATTGTCGGTGTATGTGCAGAGTGGTGGATGAGACTCCCAGCAGTACAATAAATAGTGACAGTGAGCAGGGCAGACTGGGACAGCCCCTCTTAGTCTGGAGCGATTGTGTTTCAGTGTGTTCGCCCAGCTCTTCCTGTGGTGCTCTGTGTTGTGGAGCAAAAAGCCACTGCTGGGAGCCACAGTGGAAGAGATCAATTGTACACATTCCTGCCACCTGAGATTCAAGTGTTTCTCTAATACTGCACAGCTCAATCGATACTTAAGGAGGGTTCCAGTCCATGCTTAGTGCTGGGACTGCACTCACACTGAGGTTTGATGCAGATTGATGTAAAATAAGTATTTCCCACCCACGAATAACACTTTTTTCTTTTTTTTATTTTATAAACAGAAAATACTTGTTTTTTTTTTGTTTTGTTTTTTTTTTTATCTCTTTCCATCAAATATTGGAGTTTATATTTTTCTGTATTTTAGGTGCAGCTTTATATTGTTGCCCATTAAAGTGGAATAATTCAGTTTTTATTCCAATTGATACACATCAATAATCACCTTTAGCCATGTGCAAAGATTACATACTAAGTCCCAGCTATACATTATCTACCAAGAATAAAAAAAACAAAACAGTCATAATCATTTCATAAGAAGTGGTAAAAATATTTTTACTCCAATTTTATGGGCAACAGTGTGTTTAGATACAGCATGCAGTAAATCTGCATAAACAGTGCAGTGATTTCCTTCTAATTATAATACACTTACAAGTAATAATAATAATAATAATAATAATAATAATAATAATAATAATAATAATAATAATAATAATAATAATGATAATAATAACGGACTTTCGCGGTCTCTTTAGGAGTTGTGTTTTATTTGCAAAGAGGTAAAAATTCATGTCTGAGGAAGTCGATGTTCTGCAAAAACAGAGCTCAGGGGAACAGATGTGACTGTTAAAAAGAAAACAGGCACTGTGGGCAAGGATCATTTAGCTTCGACGTCTTGAAATATAAAACGTAAATATCGGGGAATTCGGCTTTTGTGAAGAGGAGGAGAGAGCGCCGAGGATGCTGGACAGAAATTAACAGATCCTGTATTGCAGGATGTGCAACGATGTGTTAAATTAAATGCAGCTGTTGAAATGCAAAAAGGGGGGAAAATTCACATTGAATAAAAAGAAAAATGCAAAGCAAATACCTTCAAAGCCGTCAGAGGATTTATCCGGATAAGTGTGGGATCGTTTTGACAGCTTCTTTTGGGGCTTTGTGGCAATTACATCGTCGAGAACTTAATGAAACGAAATTTTTCACAAAGTAAAAAAAGAAATAGTATCTTTGAAAAGCAGAGCCTGTAAAATGCCGACTGCGTCTAAAATGCAACCGCGGCTCCTGATTTGTCAACTTACACTTGATAAATAACACATTCAACACAACGCTTTTAATTACAAAATTGAAAAGTGTGAAGGTACAAACCCGTTTTTTTTTTCCCAATAAGCTTTAATTAAAGAATTAGCGATTACTTTGCCTTTTCAGAGATAAGAAACCGATGTTATTCACATCAAACTGCGGTCATTTCAAGGAAACAATTAAAGATGCGCAAAAGCCCGGTTTGCCTCTGTGGCACCGCATAGAAACTGGGAAATGTTAGGAAAAATTACAGAAAGCAAGGAGTTATTATCCTAAGTCTTCATTTTTAATATGATTATGAAAGCTTGATTTGTGAAAATAGATTTTGGAATATCTTTAATTATGAGATAGACAGAGAAGGTAATAAAAGCACACAAACACACAACATTTCTTTTGGAAAACTGATGTATTTGATTATTAGAGTAAAGAATTACAGTATTTTAGTTGTTAGTAGGTATTAAAGTGTAGAGAAACTGGACCCATAAAGATCTTCCAACTTTCCAAGAAAGTGCATGTAACAGTCCGAAGGTTGTCAAACCCAATATATATTTATATTTATAAAAACACTATTTTGTCCCCTGGTCATGATGGACTTTTCTTGTGTGAGCTTTATGTACATTTCCATACGATGGAGGTTGTATTTCCACATCTGAACATATTTACAGAAGCTTCAACACATAACTTGCACTTGATGTCAGTGAGGATGCTGGGACATAGCAGCAATGTGGAAATCCAGCTGAGAAACTAAAGAATCCTACTCAACTGATTGGTTGTCTTCCAAAAACCAGGATATAGGCCAGACCGAATGTTCCCCTCTCAGCAATGGTTTTGCTTTCAACAACACCAAAGTACAAAGAACAACAACAAAAAAAAAAGGGATTGAAGGAGAAAAATATGGAAGTAAATAAAAAGTAGAAAGTACAATACACAGAAATGGTAACAACAAAACAAGTTAACACTAAAAACCACTGAAATATAGGAAACTTAAATGTCTGTCTTCTTTAAATAATGTCAAGGTAAAGAGCAAATGAAAAGAAAGGAACTACACCATAACTGAGTCCCTTGCCTGAATGTTGTTGTGTTTTGATGAGGGTAGTGGGGGCATAGACACACAGATGTTAGACCATCTACAGAAGATCAGTGTACATTATTTACAGCAAGTCTGTTTGCTTATTACAGGGCTAATGCATCACATGAACATCGACAGTTCGGTTATAGCTACTACAGACAGAAAATAACTTAATGCCAAGGTAAGGTTATCTACCCAGATATTCTAAGTTCAAAAGCACATTTTAAAGCACCCATACATATCCATTCTGGCTTTAAACAAACAAAAACCTAACTGTTAATGCTTCCACTTAGATTCAAGCAAGGTTATAATCACTAATAAATAAGCTCCTTAAAACTATAACATGTACATTGTACAAAAAGCAACTTTTCTTCACACTCATGTTCGTAAAGATTCAATGGCGAGCAAAGCAGTTCAGTTGATTTTGTCCCTGTCTTGTTCTCTTTCTTTCACTTCTTCTGTACGTTTTAACGTATGTGTACATAGTGCTTTTAGGCACCAGTATGTGTCTGTGAACAACTTAGGACACACACATACATACTCTAACTGGTGACGATTTCTTTATTGTCCTCCATGAAGCGTGCGAACCGGAAGTGGGCCCCGTTTTCTGTGTTTGCCATTTTCTCCAGACCAGCAAGTGCAGCATTGGGCTCAGTGTTGTGTAGCTTGTCTAAGCTTCCGGTGAGGCCACCAATAGGAGAGCTACCCCCATTCCCTATACCACCTGACATAGGTGGGATGCCCCCGTTCTGGATGACAGAGATTTCATTTGTTTTCATTGCCAAGCCATTGGAGAATGCTGCAGCATACTGGTTCCAGAAACTGGCTGGGTCCCCGTTGCCTGCCCTCGATGCCATGTCTTTCTGGAAGATTTCAGGAAACTTGACAGGGTTGGTACCCAGGAAGGCCATTGGCCCGTCCACAGAGAGCCTACGGCCACGTCTGGCGGGAGCGCTGTTCCACATGTGTGTGCCCATGTGAACCTATCCAGAGAAGGAGGAGAGAGAATAAAAAGGAAGGAGGAGAGACAGAACAATGAGAGGGATAAAAATTAGTGATGTTTACAAACTGGGCCACTAGAGCTGCACATGAGATGATGCAATGGAAAAAATAATAATGATGCTCTACTCCAAATTAAAATAGCTTCACACCCTGGGTGCAGCAGACAAGTTAGTTGCCTATGTTTTGAGAGGTAAAAGCATGGTGTAAACATCTTATTTTGGCAGGAGTCATGCTGTTTAATCGAAACCTTAATTCCCTCATATCACAAGAGGACCACAGGGGTTGGGATAAAATTGCAATGTCCAATTTTATTGTTCAGGCCACAACTGCACGTAACATTTCACCTCTACCCTTTTCATGACAGAGATTTTTTACTCCTTTGTGAATATACATTTGAAATTATGTCTTAGAATAATAAATGTAATACTAATGTAATTTAAAGACAGTAAATGTAATATTAACATAATACAAAAATAAGCTTTTTATTTACTGTTTGAGACAGCAGACAGTCAAGGTACTACAACATTTAAAACAGAACTTTTTCTAAATCACTCTTTCAAAAAGGACTGGAATTATTTCATATAGACTACACATAATTCTCTCCAGTTTTGTAAATTATTTACTGCAGTGACTGAGACCATTAGAGAGTTTTTCACTGGATCTGGTTTAAATAACTACAGATATAGATGTATCAAAGTTGATGTTAAATTCTGTGGACTAATAATAAGCAGTCTCGAATTTCTACGCAATTATCATATTAGCTGTGTGATTCAGCCTTTCCATGAAGGCAATTTTTCTGAGAACAAAACCTTTAATTAATTATAAAACATTCCCACCTCTTTATGCCAGTGCATTGACACACCACATAAAACTGAAAAAGCAGCTCTGGGGCTATTTCTTTTTACTGTCATGCTTAAGTAAAAACTTGATGGAAACCAAAAGATTTGTGGATGTTACAACATTTACCTTGAGGTTTCCTTTGGTGGTGAACGCCCGCCCACAGATGCTGCAGGCAAAGGGCTTCTCCCCAGTATGGGTTCTTTCGTGAATCTGTAGAGCACTGGAGGAGGAGAAACACTTTCCACAGGTGTTGCAGAAATGCTGCTTGGGGGTCCTGCGTGGAGGAGCTGCAGAAAGGACTGGGGAGGTGGAGGCTGATGACGTGATCATGCTTGGGGTCATGTCCTTGTTCTCTGTGTGGAGACTATGGAGGAAGCCGTTGACCTCAGGTTTGTTAAGAGATCCTACAGAGAGGAGAGAAGGGGTTGGGCTGGAGGAGAGGCTGGTGTTTGACGGCTCAAAGAGCTGTGAGGGCAGATCTCTCATTTGATGGGTGAGCATGTGCTGCTTGAGGTTGCCCTTAGTGGAGAAACCCCGGTTACAAGCCGTGCAAATAAATGGTCGTTCTTTGGTATGGCTTCTGTAGTGAATGTCCAAGGCACTCTGACAAGCAAAGGTCTTCCCACAGATGTCACAGGATGTGTTCTTGATGGCGTTACGTTCACGGAAGGGGAACATCATGCCCAGGGCATCTTTTGATGGATTGACAGATGTCAGGTCAAGGGCTCCGATGTTGGAGGGTTGAGAGTGTAAGAGGCTTGCACTCGTGTGCTCCATGGATAAGGCCCTCTGATGCCTTTCTTCAAGGCTGGGGGATTTACGTGGCTGTAGCTGCATGTTAGTGGGGGATGGCGCCTGCATGGAGGAGGTAGATTCTGACACAGCTGGACTCCCGGCGCTTTGGCTTTCAACATCCCCTCCTAGAGATGAGGAGTCATTGGTGAGGCAATCCCCCTCCACTAACCCATTTGCAGCAGTCTTCATTTGGCTGACTTGTAGCTCCTCTGCCTCATGGTGTATTATCCGTTGACTGTTTTTTTCTTGTCCCTCCTGGCCAGCCACTTCAAGGGGAGCTGGGGAGTTACACAGACTGTCATGTGAGGCATCAGCTGACCTCGGTGTGTCTGGCACACTGCTATCTGGGCCCTCCTCCATTCCTTCAGTGTTGTCATCAGAGAAGTTGTCCAGATCATCAAAGTTTCTCTCCTCAAACGAGCCAGTGTCAGAGGCCATGGACTCTGGGTAACTTTCTGGCAGTGGGGTGTTGGGGATCTGGCCACCCATGTGCATGCGAATATGTTGTTGCAAAACTACAGCATTTGTGAATTTCTTCTGACAGATAGGGCAGGAGTGCTGCACTCTAAGAGGAGGCATAGCCCTATGGACGCTGTAGTGGGTCTTAAGATTTCCCTTGGTAGTAAATGCTCTTCCACAGATTTTACACTTGAAGGGCCTCTCCCCTGTGTGAGTGCGATAGTGCATTTTCAGAGCACTTTGGCAACTCAGCACCCGGTGGCAGATGACACATTCATTTGGGTCTGTCACCTTCCTGTCAATGTTTTCCACAAGCTGCTGTAGCTTAGAGGTCTCTGACCCCTGGAGAGGATCCAGGATGCCACCAAAGGGAAACTTAGCCTTGAACTGGTCAGACATCAGAGGCATGAGTGGGTTGGTCATCATGGGTGGGCTGTTAGATGTTGTGTATTCAGCAGTGCTCTCGGAGGCAGAACTTACATTTGTCGTGAAGCCTGAGGAATGGCTGCCTTCTTCACTTTTCCTGTTTGAGGTAGGCAGAGTTGCACCTTCACCCTCTTCAGACGCCCCATCATTATTTTTTGCTGAAGGCTCGGTGGCACCTAAGTCACTCTTTGCAGTAACAGAAGGGCTCATTATGGCTATGGAATGATCTTCTTTTTTAATGAAATGTGGCAGGCTCGGCATAGTTGGTGGAAGCAGCATGCCGACTGAGGAAGTCAGAGTGGGCAAAACAGGTTTGCTGTCCAGCCAGCTGGTAACAGGTTTCTCAGGGGGCATGGACATGCCATATGGGATACCCGTGCTTGTTGGTATGTTATCTAAATGTTCAGGAACAGGGTAGGGGTTCATTTGGATGTGTGGGTATTTTTCTTTATGACGCTGGAAATGCACCTTCAGGTTTCCACGAGTAGAGAACCTGTTGCCACAGATATTACACTTGTATGGTCTCTCACCAGTATGAGAGCGCAGGTGGATCTGCAAGGCACTGTCACTGCCAAACACCTTGCCACAAAACCTGCATTTATGCTTGAAGAAAGCCTCATCAGAGCTGCTCTTGTGTTCAAATGAATTGACGTTTGGTGGTTTGCCTTTTCTCTGCTGGGTCAAAGCTGCTAAGGAGTTGAGGTCCTCTACAGTAGTGCCAACACTGGGGAGAGAGCTGGAGAACATAGGGTTTCCAGGTGGGGGCTGAGGTAGAAGGGGATTCACTGCAGAGCTTAACAAACTACCTATTCCAAACGATGGTGTGGATGACTTAGCTAGTGAGGAGTTGCTGAGCTGAGGGTGGAGGCTACTGATATGACTGGGCCTCTTGTCAGAGGACTGGGCACTGCCTGTTGAAGGTCCCAGTGTGCTAATGCTCTGAGATGTCTCACTGCTGCTTGAATTGGACTGAGGTAGCTGTGCCGCTGCAGCCAGCTGCTTTAGGCTGCTAATACTGGCTGACTGACTGGCCAGATTCTGCGCTAGGCCTGCGGCTGCAGCCAGCTGTTGGGAGAGATGGGAACTGAGTGTGGTCAGTGGGCTGGCAGCCGGCCCCACTGTGCCTGGAGCAGAGGTGGGGGGCACCTGCATTTCAGGGGATTGTGAGGCCAATAGCAGTATCTGATGGCGAATCTGCTCAATAAGCTGAAGCTGGTGTATCTGTTGCTGCTGTAGAGCTAGGAGCTGCTCCATCAGGGCTGGCACTGCCACCCTCGGGCCTCCAGTTCCACGGGTCTCTTGAGAGAACTGGGCTACAGCCACTTTGGTGCTCTGCAGATTTTCGATTATAACATTGCTGTTGATCATGGAGAAGTTCCCCAATTCAGTCAGGTTACTGAGCTGAGGTAGAGGGGCCGAGATAGGTGAAGTACCTACTGCGGGGCCAGACGGGCCCCTGCTGCTGACAGTGTGGATGGGGCTTCTGCTCTCTGTGTGACTACCCTCCTCTTCATGCCCACTGCTCATCCCAGAAACATCCACATCCATGGATTCGTCTTTTTCAAGGGTGTTAGACTCCAAAAGGTCACTGGACTCTGTTTGATCAGTGTTGTTAGCTGTGTCATTCATCTGGTCATCAGGATTATGAGGAGGAGACCCAGGTGAGAAAGTTCCAGTGGGGGAGGCAGGGTTTTCATTAACTATCAGAACTAACTGATTCTTAGTGCAATTCTTCTGGTGTTCCTCAAGGTCTGATAGTTCAAAGAACTCAGCACAACATCTGTTACAGACATGGGCGTCTGACTCCTTGAGGGGGGGATCCTCCGAGCAAAGTTCTGTGTCCCCTGAAAAAGAGGAAACAGAGGATTAGTGATTAGAAATGTTTTGCAGCTGAAGAAGCAGCTTTATCTCCTCAAATTCCATTGTTGTTAATCTTAAGTTAATCAGTTTTACACTTATCCCCTTGATGTGTTCACAAAAACAACGATCGAAAAGCAACAATAAGCCAGCAGAAATGAGAAAAGGCCCTTTTCAATGCCCTGGCCTCTGAAACACGATAAGAAGGGATACAAAATCAATGGGAACTACTCAAATATTGCTTAAAAGTGATCTTTGAAGATGTACATCTGGGTTTCATCAACCTAACCAAAGGTAATCATTTTCTCCAGATAATCCATCAAAATATAGAATAGAGTGAAGTGAGGACACTGGGTCTTAATGAAATTTCATAGAAAGGCATTGATTTCCTATATTTCATGCCCTTCAAAGTCTACTTGTCCACTCTGCACAAATCAAGCATTTGAAAGACTTATTAGACTTTCAATTTGCTGTCAACTTTGCTCATTTTCAGCCAACTATGGACATCTTGGACAGGTTATCTATGTCACTAAACTAATTTGTATCCACTCAAGCTGCAATCACAGCGAGACAACAACAGAGCCTGTGGCATACAGACTGTTGGGTGAACACTGCACACAAACTGAACAATCAGTAAAAAAAAAAAAAAAAAAAAGCCAAACAAAACAAGTGTGTTATTTAAGCCTATGATATTAAATTATTTTATTATCTAAATATTTTTCATCTATTGGAATGAATAATTGAAAATATTATGGGAGAGGCGCTGATGAATACATTCGCTAGGACAGAAAAGTGATGGAAAACAACACTATAGAATCCACTATTTACAATGACTTGCCTACAGAATTAAGCAGTACATCAGAATGCATGCATCACAAACTTGCCAGAACTGAGAAACAGGACACGCCAGCTCTAAGTGTACACAATAAAACCAGAAACTTCTGTTGTCACTGAGAAGAAATGCAAAAGTAATGATCTACTTTCAAACGGATACAAATAGTTTTGGAATTTTCCATGTTGAGAAACTTGACGAGTCAGAAAGTGAAAAGGCAAAATGACACCCTGCCCCCAGCACCACTTCTGTGTTCCAGACTTTTCCTTATTCTTTCCCCTCTTTGTCACACTGAAATCTTGCTGTTTAACATACAAGTTGATTTACAAATTGCATTTCTCTATGAATCCCTTTCATTGTGGCTCTGGCCCCTCCACACTTTCATCAGGGCCAAGAATTCATTTGCAAATGAAACCCAGAGAAGTGCAGCCCTGCCCCACAGAGAGACAGGATGCCTTCCCATTGTTCGCGCAGCATGGGAGCGGCGGGGATCGTCGGCACAGCCTGGCCCTGCTCATCTCAGTCGACTCAAAGCAGATCCTGTTTAATTCAGGGATTATCTCCCTCAATGTTTCTCTGCTCAGAGACATCAGATAACGCAAAGTTGCCATGACAGTAAACCCTGGCCCTCACACCACCAAACCATGCAAACAGGGAAGACTCAACTTTAATGATAACTTTTCATGTTAAATCCCCCTTTCACACACCCGTCAACCTACACCCCAAGCCTTAATTTTAGAAAAAAAAAAAAGTGTTGGATTCATAGGATGAGAAATACGAATGAGGATTAAATAAACACCTATTCTCTTTTCTCATGGCTGACTGTACTTAAAACGGTGCGATTAAAATACGGTTGTAGAAAAGTAGAATGAAAAAGAAGTAACATGAATAGGATATTAAACCGTTGTTTAGCAAACATCTGAAGAATAAACACTTAACAAGAATATGTTAGTGTGTGTGTGTGTGTGTGTGTGTGTGTGTGCGCGTTCATGCTCAAATCTTAGAGCATAGGAAAAACACACTGCACACTATTTAAAAAGCAGTGCGCATAATTAAATAAATTCACTTTCATTCATACAGTTACTTCAAAAAAGGCCTTAAGTGTTTAGTGCATTTAAACTATTTCTGAACATATAGGAATATTTTTATGTAAAGCATATTTTAATAAACATAACAAACAGAGCTTAAAAAAAATCACTTTCATTTTCATTGCAAAAAAGGACTCTAGTATCACTGCGAAACAACATATCTTAGAACTTATTTCCAAACTACTGTGTGCATTACAACGATATTAGTAAGATACCAAACACATATTCATGCAATGCACTGAGCAGCCTCCTTTTCTTCATCTTTGCGTTAAGTGTAGAGTGCAAGGATGCAAAAAAGTAAGAACACGTTCTATCTCTTACAGTTCAAGATATAGAAATGATGGAGAGTAAGTTCCATCATTAGCCTAAATGCTTGCACTGCTTCAGCTTTGTTCTGTAAACTGTGCAGTGCTTTTTCTTTACTTGACAATAAAAACAATTAAACTTTATCAATACATGTCTACAGAAACCACTGTCCATAGAAGTATAACAAACAGCGCAGGTGCTAACAGTAGGCTTAATTCCCAAAATAGACAGGATTATCTGCGAATTAAAATAAAGTTAAGTCAAGCTGCTATGAAGATGGAGTTTCAAACTTCCACAGAATCTTTATCAAAAGCCCAATGTAAGCAGTGCCCAGGACTAAAGGGCGTCAGAGAGAGACAAAGAGCAGAGGACAGAGCCTGAAGAGACTGACCAAAATCTGAATCTGAGAGACAAGAAAGCAAGGATTAGTCGGAAAAAAAAAAAAAAAAAAGTTGACAAGAGCTTCGAGAGATCCTACATTATTTTTTTGCAGGGGGCCTCTGTGAGCCTCTTGACACTTGTAACTTCAGGAGAGTTTCGGCTCACATCGTCTCCAGCCCTCAGGACTCATCCAACTGAACACTAGATGGGTTCCACTAAAGCTGCCGTGGTCCAGGACAAGACTCAAATCTCAGAAGTTCTGCCCTGGTGACATACTAAAAGCTTAAGGGGAGGGAAGAAAGGGGAAAAAAAAAGCAAGTCCTTCAGGCTACACCTAGACTTACACCATATAAACACTGGCAAAATGACAGGCTCTCTATGTTTGCAGGGAACAACAGTGCAAAGGGGGCTGCCCAGCCAATCTCCCCTCTAGGGGGGCCACTCTGATAGGGTGAAAGGGGATGGCCACATCATTGATAAGGCCTTACACACACACGCACGCTTAAATAAAACGCTGAGGCCTTGCTGAGCCGCCTGCAGCTCCGATCAGCAGGGTCAATGGCAAGGCAGAGAGGAACACACTGGGCCCTGAACTCTCATCACCTCCACACAGAGGGACACTGGCAAAGGTTAAAACAGCTCAACATCCCACCCTCTGTGACTCTCGCTCCGACCTCCCAGTAACTGTGGCCCTCGGCATCACTGATATTCAGCCACATTTACAATGACTTTCTGTTTTCACTTCCGGCCACTACAGCTCTCCAAAAGACACACAGCACACTTGCCATGAGCCCAAAACCTAGACACAACATGTCCTTATCTTTATAATTACACACACAAGACACTGGCAAACATTTTAATAAGGTGCATAGTATTGGGAATCTTGTGTTTTGTAAGCTGCAAGGGTTAGTGACAAAATTAACTCTTCATTAAATGAATTACATTTAGAGAAAAATGCAGAAAAAACTGCACACAGACAACTAGGTTTTGCATTAATCATCAGCTTCCTAAAATCAAGTGAAATTGGCTGCAAATATCTTTTCTGTGCATAGTTTTGCCCTGAGAGAAACAACTCTTTATTTTCAATGACCTGCACATGCTCTGCAGGAATTACTAAAAACAATGTGGAATCAAAAATATTTACTTTGCTGGGTGTACATTTTTAGGCCTTAAATAAAGGTAAAAAGGCTTGTATTATTTAGTTAATAATTCATTTCTAAATTGCATGGACTTATGCTATTTATGACGTATTATTTATGAAAAAAAAAACATTTTGGTAAAATTACAAATTAAAAATATAAGCGTAAAAGAAAATCTGATAATGCAGAGCAGACTTCAGAAGAAGCTCCAATAAATTACAAATAGAAAAAAAAATCCTGAAATTGCAGAAAAATACTATTTTCTTGGAACTACGAAAATAAAGGTCAGTCAACAAATACACGCAACAACGCAAACTGTGGATTACGAAATTTAAATATTATGAATCTAAAACTGCAGTGAACTTTCTGGGGTATATTTTTCTAGTATTTTCAGCTCACAGTTAATATAACTTGACTGACATTTTCTGGCCTTAAACTCGGTGTAAGTTCTGTACACATCCATGGATTTCTACTTATGAATGCTACTTTGTATAAAGCGATTTCACATTTTAGGCAGATCAGCACGGTCCACTATAGTTCACGTAGCGAACAATCTCATTTTAATATTTTTTCACAGAAGGCCGTGAAATTAAAAAAAATAAGCCAAGCGTAATTTTTGAGCCCTTTCTGATTCTAGTTCAAGTAGCAACAGTTTATTAAATAAATCAACCTCGAAGACGTGCTGAAGTATCAGACTGAGAAAGAGTGAAGATGACTTGACTGTTTACACAAAAACTATAAATAAGGAGTAAACACGTGGATTATTTTCAGGTTCTGGAGAAGGTGAGTGTTCATGTGCGCTCTTCAGTGCAGTTTGGTGTCCTTTCAACTAACTTCAAGGAATGAAAAACACTAGTGTGTTAAAAAAAAAAAAAAAAAGCCAACGACGTACTGAAAGTGATTTTTCTAAACGAGGGCAAAGCGCTGCAGGACTTTTTACAGCGCAGGACTGAGACACGCTGAGGGGGAATGTGCGTGTCCGGGACCGGGGAAAAGTTAAAGAGTGCCGTGAGGAGCGACAGGGTGGTCCATCCAGACGCACCGTGACCGACCGCTGATCGCAAGGAAACCTCCGAGAGAATGGAAAACGGAGCCGACTGCTTATTATCTGACAGTTTTAGCCTCTAAAAATACAGTTTAAACTCAAGTAGAGTTGAACAAAGTTGTAAAACTTTTTACACAATCGCAGGGCATATGCGTAAAGATAAACGCACCGTATAATGGCCGCGTTATACTGAAGGTGCAGATGTTTTATTTATCTTTTATTTAAGTCAGTGCAGCTTGAAAAATTTATCTCACAGTTGATTAAAGTACACGAGAAAAGTAGTAAATTCTCCCTTTGATTCTAATTAACTTTAAGGAGTAAAATCCTAAAAGTGAACTTTGGTGAAAAGTGGGAGACTGGGCTACACACTCCCAGCTCAGAGACGGAGCTATGACTAATGAAACAAACACAAACTAAAAGCATAAAACCGATCCAAAGTACTGAGATTCGGACACGGAGCAGAGAGTCGGTAAAACAGCAAAAAGTGTGAGAAATTCGCGGCTCCCGGATAAAGGGCGCGATAGGTGACCGGACTTACCATTGTGCTCCGATAAAGGCAGATGAGGGTCGGATTGGAAGTGTTGCGGCTTCGCTTGTTTCCTCCGCGACATGCTGGCTGGCACATCAGCAGGCAAAGAATAAAAAAATGACTACAAAACCCTCTCAAAAATTACGTAAATCGAGCCCATCCACCGCGCATGTGCCCCGTTATGATTATCAATAATGCTCTGCGATTAATCATACGGGGGGGCTTCTTTGAAAGGCGATTGGCACCTCGCCAGCCCCCCTCCTATTCAAATGAAGTCTCTTTAATCAATTAGCTCCTGATTTGCTGGGGACTCTTGTCTCTCTCTCAGCTCCCACCCAATGAGTTGATCCGTATGGGGAAGAAAGGCTGGGTTTTCCAAACTCCCTTTAGATACGGTTTAACCCCTTCTGTTAGCCAAGTCAAAGCTTATCTTGACTACTACAGGGGAATGTCAGCGTCTGGAGTCCATGATGCGACAGTATCTCTCAATCTTTCACATTGATCAAGCACCGATCAGTGTTTGTTTTTTTCTATTTTGTCCTCCTCTTCCTCCCTCCTGTAGATGTGGAGTCACAGGACGCTCAAATCTCCGCGATCGCCGACCAACTTTCTTGTCTTTACAAGTTGCTCTCACGTCCTCCGCTCTTGCATTTAAGATCGTTGTAATTCAGCTCTTGTTGTGCGTCTCACCGACACTCACTCTTTCTCAGAGTTTCAAGTGAGTCTCCCGGTACAAAAAAAAAAAACAAAAAAAAAAACAAACCGCACGTCGCGCGATCATGTTCCGTGCGTAAATGGCACCGGCGCGCGTCCCCAAAGTCCACAGTCTGATCCAACGTCCCAATCAGTTTTATTTGATTATTATTAGTAGAAAAGGGGGGTTACTAACTAACACGTTTTCATCACACACTGCATTCCGCGAATAAACAAACTTTGAGGGCCCGTGCAGCACTGGGACAAATCTGGAGCCCGGCCCACCGAGGATCTGATTGGTTACAGGGCTATTCAGTCATATTGCCATTCACCTCCACCACCTCCTCCTTCTCCTCCTCCCCCCTCCTTCTCTCTCTCTCTCTTTTTCTGATAGCTCACACCATCCAAACGCTATGTGCGCACCGGAATGATCAGTGGTAAAGACAGCGGACAGATCCGAATAGCGATAAAGAAACGCTTCTCATTTCCTCCCATAAACATGTACTATTTGATTTGTCAAATCCATGCGTCAGGTCCATATGATGTGGACTCATCAACATTTCGATACGTTTAAGTATTTTTTTCTTTTAGTAACTTGTCGACCTCTAGGGCTTTTTTTTTTTTTTACAGGAAACTCAGTATGAATGGCTTTATCTTATTCTCAGTAAAAGTTGGATGTTTTGATAGGATTTTAATACTATCTCAATTTTCACAAATGTTGTTTTTTAAAGGCCCAGATAATTTAGTATTATAAAGCTTGCTGAGGCTGTAAAGGGAAGAAAAATATGACTTAATCAATCTATAAATAATTAAAATATTATTGTTATGATTGTTATTATTATTATTATTATTATTATTATTATTATTATTAACGTCCTAAATAATGCACTAACAGGATGCGCCTTCAGTAGAGATGTTTTAAGAGGACAAGAGGTCCCACAGGAGCTTCATCCCAGCGCTGAGTCGAGTAGATTTATTACGTGAAAAAGATAAACGAAGCTTTCAGTCGAGCTGATTTTGAGAAATGAAGATAATAATGTTACTATAGGTGATGCCTCGGATGCCATTATTTTTCACTGAATATTTAAAGAGCAGCTGCAGGCTAGATGGATCTGGTCCTCTCTTGTGTCAGCTATCTTTTAGTTTCGACTAGCCTTACTATTTACTTATTCATGAAAAAAAGGGAAGAGCAGGGAGGAAATCAAATACTTGTGATGCTTCAGAGTGATCTGCGTTAAATATGCGTTATGTCAAATAATTAAAGAAATCCATATTTTTTAAATTAACATATATTTGTGGATATTGATGTCTTTAAAAAAAAAATCTAATAATGTTCCCAAATCGAAATGCAAGCCACAAACTAAGAAAATCAAACAGCAAATTATC
>JAPQRP010000019.1:43818380-43829381 GCA_037367295.1 Apogon hyalosoma
CCCCCCCCCCCCCCCCCCCCCCCCCCCCCCCCCCCCCCCCCCCCCCCCCCGGGGGGGCCGGTCAGTCTTTATTTACCGCACTTGTAGAAGTCTAGTCGGACACGAGACGTCACAGAAGTCAGGTCCCTGATGACTAGCGAAAAGACGACCTCAGGGGGTAAAACTCAGTGAAGTTACAGCTCTGCCGCCACTTCACCTTTAACTTCTTCCCCTGTTGTGTATTTAACTGAAAAATCTGTATTCAAACAGTTTCGATTTATGTTAAACTTGCACTGACGTCATCTTTTAGATTACATACCACAAAATAACGCATGTATTTAGGAAAAAATGCTTTAACCCATAAAGACTCAAACAGTCAACGACAATCAAAACATCTACTGATCTAAAATGTTTAATCACTTCTGAACCACTAAACCTATCAACACGTTGAAATAATCGGTGTAAAATACAGTTTGTTGTCTTTTCATAGTTATCACATATGACCCATTTGGACGTTCAGAGGCTCCGTAGTGAACGTGGAAACACTGTCATCTTCTACAACATTGATTCACCAGTCAAACCAATAGAGTTGGATCAATGACAGTGGATGGATACACCTATTTTATGTGCAGTTCTTTATAAATTTTACTGATAAAGTCACTTTTTCTTCAGCTTTCTCTGTTTCTGACGTAATAACCCCCCAATATTAATCTGAGCTTTTTCGAACATCTACATGATCTGTGAATTAAAATAGGAAAAGACATGATTTACACTGAAAAAAAAATGCAAAATACAGATGATAATATTATAATAAATGTTGATAAATCACTTAAGAAAGATTAAATATAGAGCTAAATATATTTGGGAACTGCCACTAAAGTAGCACTGGGTCTTTATGGATTAAAGCCACACACTCCAGCGTCCCTTCTTGTGTTTGCTTGGGTGTTTGGTCAAATCACACACACACACGCACACACACACACATGTACACGCACACACACACTGTTGCTTCTTAGCTCGTTCAGGCTGCATGTCAGACAGAATGGCAATCAGACTCTCTCATCAAGCTCCACTGCCCTTTTACTTCGCCTCCTACCTCTTGGCTCGTCTTGTCTGGCAACTTGCTGCTTTTTAAACTCCCATCAAAATGTCTGGCGAGGGGACACGACACAGATTTTCTTACCTTTTCAGAAGGCTCTAATGATCCGCTCACTGTCTCTGATGGCAGTTTTTAATACGTCTATGCCGTCTATGGTAGAATGGGAGCTTGCATCTCATGTCCAAAACGCCTGCTACAGGTAGGCCATGTATACTCATCACTCAGGCAGACAGCTGCACGCAAACGCTCATACGCATGCATATGGGCTCACATACACACACACACAAGACTCTTTTCAAAGAAGTTTGCTTTTTTTATTACTTCCTTTCCCATTCAGCGGCCTCCCTACTTTTCCAGAGTGCCCTGGGTGTGCAGTGAAAGAGCCGTGCTTATTATGTGCTCCGGGCTCTCCAAACCCAGCTTTGTTTTGTCCAGATAGCTGGTTTTCTCCCTCTCTCTCTCTCTGTCCCCCCTCCTTCTCTGTCTCTCTTTAATATTCACAGTAAGAGTCTTGGCTCTCACATGACGGCTGTTTTCCCAGTTCTCTCCCCCGCTAACAGCCAAGTGTGGCCCCTGTGAGTGTAAACATGCAGAAAGGAGGGACATCTCCTGACAAACATCTCCAAGGATGTGCCACCCTGCCCCGTGTCATTCATTCTCTACCTGGCACTGAAGCTAAGCTGTTAACACCAATGTGTGAGCGCCCAAACCCTAAAAGACTGCCAGCGGCTGCACATGCCTCGTCTACCTAAAATCCAGACCACACTCACATCTGCTCTCCACACAAAAAGGGATGCGATACATTTGGTTTTCTCAACAAAGCTGTAAATGCAAGTTGTCAATGGACCTTCAGTGACTCCTGGTAATAAAGTGTTACCTACATTAGACATTTTTCTTGATTTTGTGAAATGAAAAAAAGAAAAAAAAAAAAAAGCAAAAGTAGTAAAAACAAATTTTGGTGAGAAGACAAATTCTGTGTAATACACATGATGCATGTGTTTGTCAAAACAGCTCCACTAAATGAAAATCTGTAGAGCTCTAATAATTATCAGCAATCAATTAATTGATTAGTTGTCAGCCATTAAATTAATCACTACTATAAATGATTAATTGGTTGGAATATATGTTTCCAACACCAGTCCATTCAGTCCATAAACTCATTCAAGATTCTTATATTATCTACTTCTTCGTAAGAGTAAACTTAATATCTTTGGATTGTGGAACAAACAAGACATTTGTGGACACTGTCATGGGCAACAAATAATCATTACATGCAGCCATAAAAATCAACTCAGTGTTTCTTCTCTGAACCCTTGAAAAACTCTAACAGTGGCATATTTCATCCAGCCATCAACTCGTCTCTGTCACCAACAATGTTCTGAGCAGTAAATGGAAAACAAAGACCTCCATGTTTTAATGAGGTTATAAGAATATAGTTCAATGTCTTCGCATCAAAACATCATGGTTAGTGATTCAATAAAAAATAATGATTAAATATTTGTTGAAGGACTTTAAATATTATGTTAAATGTGCTTGAAACATTACTTACAAATGAAATGTGTAAAAAAAAAAAGTGTTTATCGGCTTAAGATACATATGCTTAACCCGAATAAAGTACATCTTGTACTGTGTTGCGGGTCCTCTTGGTCTACTGCATCATGTATGTCCTGTCAAACTGAGTTGTGAATCTGTCACCATGACAAATACTGCGACATTCATTGAACTTGGCAGTTAAGGTGATCCTCATTTGGACTTTAACGTCTTCCTGTGCTCCTTTGTTTAACCAGGTGGCTAATATAAGAGCCTCCTCTCACTAAGCAGATATCTGAAAAGACTTGCACCCACTGGAGAAAATCGTCATTACCTTGTGGCCAAGTGTCTGCCAGTGTCAGCACAGCACTCGCAAACAGCATGAATTAGGAGCGGAGCCTATACTTAAACAGAAGATCACTCCAAACATTGATAAGGCAGTGCGCTGCATGGCAGTCAGACCCCTGGTAATGTTAACAGCACTCTGCTATTATCGCAGGTGTGATCGCTCACCAGCCCACAACCACATTTACATCTTAATTACCAGCCTAATCAATGGGGTTGCACTTTGACTTCATTTGTGACATTCATGAAACCTCATTTAAGATGTAAGAATAGGCCATCGTAAGTATTGGTGCTAAGAGAAAAGCACAGGATAAAAGGTAACAGAGGAGAAAAAACTCCCAATCACACACCACCCTGTGGGCTTGACAAAGTGAACACCGGGAAGATATTTATGATAATTGCATACTCCTTCCAAAATGACAAAGCAAATTGGTGAGATGTTCAGCGTATGACAGAAAACGGATAGCTTGCAGGACTTGAGCTGGGTGATTTAAATGGCAAGTGATTGAACAACAAACTCGCATTAAGACCGTATTGATGAGTTCAGTGTTTCATTTGGGATCAATAAGACGATTGGTAGAGGCCGAAGCCAATACATGCTGCAGGGAGATGCTTGGGCATGCTGCAGAGGAGAGAGAGAGACCGAGAGAGAGAGAGAGAGAGAGCGAGAGAGAGAGAGAGAGAGAGCGAGAGAGCGAGAGAGAGAGAGAGAGAGAGCGAGAGAGAGAGAGAGAGAGAGAGAGAGAGAGAGAGAGAGAGATGAGGGAGTATTGAACTCACAATACAAAGAAGGTGCTGGGATTTGTTTGTCTAATAGGAAGCACTAGAGAAAAGCGTTCTACATAGGATAGTGTTCAGGTTCTGGGCTGATCTGGGATGTTGATATGATAAAGGGAAACTAAAAAAAAATAGCCTCCAGCATTTTATTTTTCTTTTTAACCCATAAAGACACAAACATCAACCGGTGACCAAAATCATCAACTGATCTAAAATATTTTATACCTGTTGATCCATTAATCCTATCAATACATGTAAGAAATTGGTGCAAAACACAGTTTTTAATCCTTTTCACGGTCATCAGATATGACCAATTTGGACGTTCAGAGGCTCCGTCGTTACCATGGAAACACCGTCAACTTCTACAACATTGATTCACCAGTAAAACCCATGGAGTTGGATCAATGACAGTGGCTGGAGATGCTTGGTTTATGTTCAGTTAGTGATATATTTTACTAAAAGAAGTCCAGTTTCCTCTGTTTTTGATATATTAACCTTCAACTTTAATCTGAGCTTTTATGAACATCTACATGATCAGTCAGTTTAATATAGGAAAATACCAGATTTATACTTAACCCATAAAGACCCAAACCGTCACCAGTGGCCAAAAGCATCTACCAATCTAAAATATTTAATAACTGTTGATCCACTAATCCTATCAATACATGTAAATAATTGGTGTAAAATGCAGTTTGTCATCTTTTCACGGTCATCAGTTATGACCCATTTGGACGTTTAGAGGCTCCGTAGTTATGGAGACACTGGGTTTATGTTCAGTTAATGATAGATTTGCTGAAAAAGTCACTTTCTCTTCAGTTTTCTCTGTTTTGATATAAAAACTTTTGAATTTAGTTGTGAATGTGAGAGTGACTGGTTGTTTGTCTCTGTATGTCAGCCCTGCGATGAACTAGCGACATGTCCAGGGTGTACCCCATCTTCGCCCATAAGTAGCTGGGATAGGCTCCAGCGACCTCCATGACCCTAGTGAGGACAAAGCAGGTTCAGGTAATGAATGAATGAACGAACTTTTGAATTTACCCTGAGTTTTCATGAACATCTAAATGATCAGATAATTAAATAAAGGGAAAAATACATGATTTACCCTGAAAAATGCAAAATACAGAGGGTAATATTACAATAAATGGTGATAAATCATTTAAAAAAGGTTAAATAAAGAGAAAAATTCACTTGGACACTGACAGAAAAGTAGCACTGGGTCGTTTTGGCTTAATTAAGCATCAGAATTGTAACGACCTCTGATCATGTGATACAAGTAGATGAAAGTGCTCAGATTTGCAGGGTTTATTACTGAAAGCCAACCCAGTGGAGTCGTAGTAAAAGAATGTGGATGTGAGGCCTCGTACTGTAAAGCACAAGTACATCACAGCTGTGTCATCACTCTCCTCCCACAGTGTGACAGATGACGCTAACAATGAACATTTCATCTTCACCCACAACCACGAGCTCCTATACGACAAAGATGAAGTACACGTGGCTAGATGAATTACCGCGCAGTGATTTATCATGACAGGCCAATAAGAAAAATACAAATGAACAATTAGCAAATTTAGCCTTAATTAACTGCTCCCAGACAATAGATGAGCTTGTAGAGTGCGTGTGAACATGCTTTGAAACAGCGAAAGCACAAAGCTAATCTTCATGCACTTTGAAGAATATTACAGTGTTAATTAGGGTTAATTGAATAATTTCCCTCACTGATTATGGATGTCAAACACAAAGAGGCTATCTTGATTTAGCAGAGTGTTCTGAGTACAGGAGAGACGGCTAATGTGAGCACGAGCAGCCGCACTGAGCAGATCCAAGAAAATCAAATGCTGTGATTTAAATACGGTCTAGAAAATAAAATATAAGTAGGATGTGAGTATCAGGGGTATTACTGCCAAATGTTGGATACTGATAAGTAAATGTAACTCCTCCTTTGCCCCAAAACATGCATTTCTTAGTGTGATTTTTAAAAGAAGCTCTATGTCATCTATTCACACGTACAAAAAAAAAATATATATCATTTCCTTCACTCAGCTGCTGGAAAACTTCATCTACAAGCATTTGGTTTCATTTATATAGTATCTGATGTATATATGTTCAGATTTATAAAACAGAAATTCTCCTTTACTTATTCAAAACAATATTAAAAGATCATGCAAATATATCTGTTGTGTTTGTTAATATTTATGTTGTTTATGTATGTTTATATTTAGGTCTATGTTTAAGTGTGTTCGTGTTTATGTTGAAATTGTACGGTGTGTAAGAAAAACCGAAGCCAAATTCCTTGTACGTGTTCACATACTTGGAACAATAAAGCTGATTCTGAGTCTGATTTCACATTCCTGTTGATTGAAAATATGACAAAAAGCCACTTTTCGGTTGTTGTCAATAATTATCACAAGAGATGTAATATCAACTCATAAGGACCCAGTGTGACTTTTGTGGCAGTTTCCAAATTACTTTTTTCTCTCTATTTAACCTTTCTAAAAAAGCGATTTATCATCATTTATTATAATATTATCCTCTGAATTTAGCATTTTTTCCAGTGAAAATTATCTATTTTCCTATGTTTAATGAACCGATCATGTAAATGTTCATTAAAACTCAGAGTAAAGTTGTGGGTTATTACATCAGAAACAGAGAAAACTGAAGAAATAGTGTCTTTTTCAGTCCAATCTCTCATGAACTGAAAATAAATCCACTGTCATTGATCCAACTCCACGGGTTTTATTGGTGAATCAATGTTGTAGAAGATGACGGTGTTTCCACGATAACTACAGAGCCTGTGAACATCCAAATGGGTCCTATCTGATGACCATGAAAAGATGAATAATTGTATTTTACACCAATCATTTACATGTATTAATAGGACTAGTGAATGAAGAGTTTGGATCAGCTGATGCTCTTGGTCAACAGTGGATGTTTGGGTCTTTATGGGTTAATATTTGTTATTAAGTTTAAAGGCTGACTTGAAGAAAACAGACAGTTGCATGTTGTTTACAATTATTATTATTTATGGTCAGAAGGTGACAAAAACTTCAGCAATTTTCAGCATTTTGTAAACATTTTAGATGACAATGTAGACAAATTGAATTCTCAAGATGAATTCAGATGTTTATCAATTTATATTATGACATTTCTCATTATACACTGTTGCACATAAAGCTGGAACGATTTTGTTTGCAGACACATTCCTCTTTTTATTCCCATTTCTACACATCAGTAATCACCTTTGATCAGGTTCAATGATTACACGAGACCCAGTTACACTTTACCTATCAAGAATGAATCACTGTCACAATCATTTCATGAGAAGAGGTAAAGAGCATATGGGTGCTTCTATGAAACTGGTCCTAAAAACAGGACATGGGGGAAAAAATTCAACCCAGATGTACACTAATGTTATGAAGCAAGTTTGGAAGCACTTTGGGTCTATTTTAAAAATAAATACTTACTGAGATAAAAGAGAAACAATTTTTCAGATAAAACACATTTTTATATTATTTTACATTACATTTAATACAAAAATCTGTATGTAATATGGTCAGAAGGACACCAAAATTACGCGCTACTATTTTTTTGAATATCTCTTTATTCTCTCACAGGTACATTTTGGGAATTGAACTAATTATGCAAGGAAGAGTGTTTCACAAAACTGACCGCTGTTGCAAAATCATTCGCGATTTACATGTTTTTAAATGGGCAGGTTCCGCATGTAACGCAAGTGGACATGATGGGTTGCACGCAAAACTGGAATGAGACTGAGATTCATGAAAAACCTGCATGTCTGGATTAGAAAACCACAAGGATCAACAAATTTAACACAGTGTCTTTATTTATAGTGCTATATAAGACCATTTCAAGTCATGAGTTCCAAATCAAATGCACTGACACCAAGGAAGCTTTTCCTGTCCCAATTTGGTTCCTATTTTCGGACCCAATATTTTATAAAAAATTCATTAATTTTGGGATGGCTCAGAACAAGAGTATAATTTTTTTGTATTTATCTGAGGTCATCATTAGGTCCATCCTGGGGAGAAATATGTCTAAATTTCTCTTATATTATTGGGTCTAAAAAGCTGGTAAAGTGCCAGGTACCAAAATGAACCCAGTTTCATAGACGCACCCATATTTTATTCCAATGATTCAAATTTGCAGGCCAACCTAATTTTAACAATGAATCATCTGAGATCAATGTGTCCTTATACTTTTGTCCATATAGTGCGGTTTGTCTTCATAAAAAGGGGGTCACTAGATAAACTGTTCTCTATGTCAACACACTGCTCAACCAGCTGTGGTATTATTGTGCAACCTCTGATCACTGCGACCGCCCAGACCGAGACAATACCGATCCGGACCCTCTTACATTACGGAGTTTGCCTGGATTGAACCGCGCTCACGTCACATGTGTTCAGCTCTTCGTTCAGCACCTGATTCGGGAACACGTTGTTTCCCACACCATCTCCTCATGAGTGATAATGCAATTTAGCAGGCAATACAATACCGTGTGAGACCTGGATGACATGCATCCCTCATCTCAACACTGGCTTAAGAATTAGGATCCACAAGATCTTCGTTGTTGCTGCACACACAGACACACACACTCATGCATGCACTCACACAGATACACCAAAAAGCAAATTAGGACATATCTCATAATTCAATGTCACCAAATCCAATTGCAATCAGGAAAACTCAATTTGTCCCAGGCCCTTGAAATAATGAGTTGATTTGACTAGACGTTCTAAAAATATTAAGTGTTAGTAAACAGAGCATTTTTCTGTTTTGACATTGTATAAATAAGTAGGATTGCAAAGAACCCCGCAACTAAAGGAGCACAGCACTGTATGCCCCTAATACTGGTGTAAGAATAGCGTCTAAATTACACCAGCGAGCGTTTAATTAGATGGTAACAGTAAGGTGAGGAGATGCACTCTCTGACTGAAAATGACATGGTTTTGTTGAAAAGAAAGAAGGAAATGAAGCCAATTAATACGAGTATTTATATATAACACGTATGTGTTTGTGTGTTTGTGTATTTCCAGTGTGATTTTGTGTATTTGTCTCAAACGTGTGTGATGATGGCAATCATCCAGGCACTTGGCAGCAAATATCTGGCAAACAAATGATGATGTGAATGCATCCGCTCATACGCGTATAAATCAGATTTCTCCCCTACAAATTAATAGAGTTCACAGTTGACGGCTGAGGAGAAAAATCATAAATTATGCTTGTCATAGGAAAATAAAGCAACCAGAGGGAAACGCCTGCTTATGGATGTAGCTTTTCCTCAAATGGGAAATTGAGAACAACATGATCATTTCTCTTAAAAAGTAATACTCACAACCTCTTAGAGGCAGAACGACAATATTTTTGCCCTCATTTTTGGCATTTTCCTAGTAACAGAGTAACACATCTGTATCACATCGCAGAGAAATGGCAGCGCAGACTTATTGTTAAACAGACTGAGGATGACAGTGAAGATGAAGGAGGAAGAGTCAGTAAAAAGAGGGAAAAGAATAAAAAGAGACAGCAGGAAAACAAGAGAGCAAAGAGGGGGAGGATGGAAGCAGGGCTAAGTACCAGGGAGCGTGTCAATGTGGGGGGCTAATGGTGGGGGTACCAAGGTTGCAAGCAATTTCTCTTTGTTATCAAGTGAAATGACTCTGCAAATATGACAATAAATCACAGTGGAAATCAATCTGAGAGGAGGCAACTGTGAGCCACTGATAATGCATCAATCAATATTTAATGTTTAGACTTTAATTAATCCACAGGCGCCAAGCATTCTTTAAGTGACAAAGGGGGAGGAGAGGGGAAAAAACGAGCGGGGAGTGCTTTTGCATAGAATAGCTCTTATATCAAACAGAGACACTGAGCTGAGCTGCCCCATCAGTCGATTTCCCATAGCTTCCCCCTGATGTTTTATTACCTTTCCTCTTATTTACGGGAGCTTGGTACTGAGGAGAATAAAAGCAAATCTAAGTGTCTGGTAAAAGATACATAAATACTCTTAATGAATACATGAAATTATTTAAGACTGTTTAAAAAAAAAAGAAGAATCCAGTTTTACTAAAGGTTTCTCAAAATCTGTTGTCAAAATCAAGCTTTAAGTATTTGTTTATATGTCCAAGTTTTAGCTTGATTTGACTGTGTTTTATGTTTTTACAGCCGAAATTTACTGATCAAAACTGAAAATAAGACAATATGAGACTATAATGGGCTTCATGCAAAAACATTATTCTTATCCAATACCGTGGGTACTTTTCGTTTAAGGCTTACTTCTTTCATGTTACACACCTTAAACAAACTATATATGATTATTCAATCACCCCAAAAACCCCCTTACAAAAATGTTGACTTTTACATCACACTCTGGATATCAGCAGATGACAGTATTACAGTACACAAGTACCGGTTTTAGAGGAAATGGAAAGAGTTTATTTTTCTACCAGCTGATACAGTCATTCTGGCAGGGACACAAATTCACTCTTTGCATGAATATGATTTATTTGCCAGTAAAAGTCTTATAAAACTGTTTTATTGTTTTACTTAAATAATAAAATATTTTCAGTTGTTCTTCATTGTGCCTCTAAAAATCATGGATGAAAAATCTATAAGAAGTGTATCTGCAAAGTTTGCCAAGGCGTATTGATAAACATGTGTCATTGCTAAAACTTTTGACCATAACTGTAGATGCCAGTGACGTGTCAGAAGTGAAGTGTTATAATGTGACAGCAAAAAGGGGAATGATTTGACATGTTAAAAGCTGAATGCTAATATGGAAGCAGTGGTGACAGTTAATACTATGGTTGTTGTATTTTGTATTTAACATTAAAATAGAACCATTTACAGTATTTGTCCATTACTTAAGCATTTTTGTATTTTGATGTATGGGCTATACTTAAGCTACAGTCAGACCGCAGGCCTTAATGCTGAATTTGATGAAATCCGATTTTTTTTTGGATGGTTGTTCACATTAAAGCAGCGTATGACTCATCACACATCTGGTCAAAAAAATTATTATGTGAAAACTCGCCCAATACATCAGTACAAGTACTTATTTATCTGCAAAATGCGGTAAGACATGATGAAACACCTGATTCAGATGTAAATTCACATCGTTTTCATGGTTTGAAATCGCTCCTTCTTCAATGTTTGTTTATGAGCCGAAAAAGCCGAGTAGAGATCCATCCATCCATCCATCCATTTTCTGAGCCCGCTTTATCCTCACTAGGGTCACGGGGGTCGCTGGAGCCTATCCC
>JAPQRP010000019.1:43834775-43846522 GCA_037367295.1 Apogon hyalosoma
CCACCGACTGGTGTTGGAATCGAACCCAGGACCTTCTTGCTGTGAGGCACGAGTGCTACCCACTGCACCACCGTGCTTCCCCCGAGTAGAGATGTGACATAATTTTTTTAAAACGAGGGCGTAGACCAAAACAAACATGGCAACAACAAGCAATGGAAACGTGTCCACTAACGGGTCAGAAGAAACAGAGGGAATCACTGTAAGTCGGGGATGTGCTGGAAGAGGGATACATCTAAAACATGCAGGATAGTGGCTCTCGAGGACCAGGATTGGACACCCCTGATTTAAGTCAATTGTCATATAATTTGGGGTGAGTGATCATGAAAAACAATACTTAGACATCAGTTGCTGCTGCGTGAAATTCCCATTCCCACAATGCACTTTGCGACCAAATTTCCGAAAAGGCCCGAGTGACGTTTCGGTTTGTTATGTAAACAAACGGACTGTGTTTATGACGGAGTTGTCTTCGAAGTTGTTCACCGTGAGGGAAGTGATTGAGGTGCGTAAGCATGGAAAGACTAAATGATTAGTGATAATTAGGCTATAACTCTGGTTTTACAAATCTGAAAAAAAAAATTGTGATGAAAGTCGTGCTACTTTAAAATTTAAACATGACCGCTATCAGACTTGTGTGAAAAGTCTATGGCTTTGGAGTGACCCATATCCACATGATGTCACACAGAGCTCACTGTTTTTATAGAGGTACATATAGATCTAACTGGGTTCTGCTTCTTCCACCACAGACTTGTGATGTCTATTGACATTCCAATGATGTAAAAGTTGGAGGAAAATTCAGACTGAGGTCACGTTGCAAAACATCAGATATGCAAGCAATTTAGAACCACATACGAAAGTGGCCTGGTACTGGTTAAAAAAAATCAGGTTTGTCCCGGTTCGTAAAAAATTTGATATAGATCATTTTTAAAAAGTCAGATTTTTTTTTTCCACTTGTGCCTGCAGTGTGAATGTCTCCTTAAATTGTCAAAGTTTCCAGTCTGCTGTTTGAGAGATTTAACTTTTAATGACAATGCCCACAGTTAGTTCGAGGACACACCTGAACTACTGATATTCCATTGATCAGTTGCATATTGGCATGTTCATCATTAACATCCACTCATTCCCTTTATCTTCTATAATGTCAGATTCTTTGACCGTCTAGTCACACCAGAAACTTGCAACAACTCATACTTTTTCCCTTTTAAGCGATTGTGGGAATGTAACCCTTGAGGCTGTGAGAACATTAAGACCCACCTCGGTACGTCAGCTACCCTGGCCTCCGTACCTGCGCACTGCTGACACTGTTACACGGTCTGATTCGGGGGCTCTATTGAACAAAAATCCCTGTCTGAACAATGCAACCACAAAGCTGTTATGAAGGACTGCCTGTGCATGGAGCCATGCTTAGCCCTCGCCCTCTGATCACACTGACACATCCCACAGGTACTAATTACCCAATATACTCCTCAGAGGAGTTACTGGAGAAATAACATGGAAGACGCTTGACATTTGGATACCTGCAGGAGGATTCAGTGGGATAATTGGGACACAACTGAGAGGGAGGTCCACCAAGTCTATTTCAGTTGATAAAATGGCTTTAGGTAACTAAGGGAGCTCTTCGAGTAAGGCACATGACCAAAAAACATGACCTCAGGAGAGCACCGAGTGGGTCAAGAAGGAAAAAAAAGAACACAGGCATTTCAAGTTTCAAAACTAGTACCCGGTGGACAATTATTGGAGGAGTTTCTTGAGATGTGGATAAAGGGCTTACCTAAACTGGCTCCAGATATTCTTGACCACATATTGTGTTTGATCCAATGTGCCACAGTCCACAGATTTACAGGTGTTTTATCTTCAAACAGGAACCATCTGGAGCTGGATGGAATGTGCGGTATGAAAGTGCTGCAAAATTTTTACCTTTGGCAGACCATTCCTGAAAATAAACCATTGAAGTGTGAATTGAAATTGTCAAAATAGCCATAAACCAGAAGAAAAAAAACACCACTTACATTATTTAATACATCTTTTCACCATCTTTTCACTTATGTTGTAAGAAGAAGAAAAAAAATCCTTCATTTCAACATATACGTATTGATTGGAAGAACACGAATGAGGGGAGGTGGGGGTTTAGTATTTAACTGACTTTTATGACAGTTGTTAAGTCATTTCCTGCAGCAGTGGTTTATCTCTTTGCAATAACCTCCATGAATGATGTAATAAGAGATTATGATACTTCCTCCGTCTTTTATGATCTGTACCTCTTTCTTCATGTAAGCATGCCAGCGTGTGCGCCCACAATACAGGTTAAACTAATATCAGGCCAGCGTTGGCCTTGGGTTTTTATTAAATAGGTCCTCTGGACATTGGCCAGTCGTATAAGATGCAGGTTGATCTGTGGATACATGGAGGCTGTCTGTAAAACGTGCTATTAAATTGGATTTTCTTTGCACATTTTATGTATGATCCAATTATTCAATGATAAAACTAATTCGCTTTAGTGCACCAGCGATTTAGCAGAGTACAGCTAGCGTTGATCAGAGTGGATATTATAGTTAAGGAATTCCAGGTATTGTATGTTAATCAATTGTAGGCTAAATTTTATTATATAAGAAAACAGGCACAACATTATAAGCAAGACTTAATAACAAGAATAAAACAAGAATTATTATAATGGTTTGCTATTTATTTAAGAAAACAGTCAAAACTTAGAGTAAATATAAAATAAAGAGTGTTTTTTCTCCTAAATTCTGCAGAAAATTCTGATTTTTACAACCAAAACTGAAAAATATTAAAATTTTCCCATATACATAGCTCAATGATAATTATTTATTTTATTTTATTTTACTTTTATTTAACCAGGATGTCCCAGTGAGATTAGAAATCTCTGCAAGGGAGACCTGACCAAGGTAGTAGCCATACAAAGTCCAAACAATACAAAACACATACATGATACACAATAAAACACAATAACAGTTATTTATCAGTTTGTCGACTAATCAATTAATGCACCAAACCTTACAAACACACGTGCACATATAAAGCTATCACACCCAACTTGAAGCCTGTACCAGGACATGGCCAGTAGAGTCACATGAAACATATTCGCAAACAGTCGCACACAAACTAAAAATCCAGAGGGCCTTCTCAGTTGTTTTTTTTTTCTCTCTTCCTCACAATGAGCCAGTGTATGAGAAGACCAAGACAGTTGCCAACAGAACATATCTAATTGGTCGTGGTCATTAAAAAAAGACGGACTAAAACAAGCTACACTGAAACTGAGTTATTCGAGCTGGGAGACAGCGGAGGAGTCACTGGTTGATATATTAGGATGTGAAACGCAAAGTGAGTAATGAAATAATCCAAAGTGTGAAATGCAGCGAGCTGTGGACAGACAGGGCCATAATTTCTAAGGGGCCAAGTATGACACGGGCCAAAGGAAGACAGCGGAGTGTCATATACGTCTTAATTCCCCCAGACATATGTGAACATGTGTAACTATATCATCAAATCCCCCAAATGCCACAGGCTGACACGTCTGTATCAGAGGGAAGGAGGTTAACAGTGGCCTCCTGTCATCTCCAGTCACTCCCATGAGGTGAAATGACAGATCAGACACGTAAGGGCAGCGTCTTGTGGGAAAATGTATTTAAACACCATTGTTCTAAGACTTGACATCATTGGAATACATTAGACCTTAATGGAAACGAACGCAGAGGACATCTGTGTGTGAAAAAGGAATCCACTAATCTCATACCTCACATATTTCTAGTCTTAAAATAGTGTACTTTTCCTTTAAATGTTGTAAGGTTCAACATGTGTCTTTGCTACGGTTCTATATTTTTACAACATCTGCTATTGGCATGATCACCAGTAAAAAAGCTGACATTGTATTTTTCTGGAAACCACAGATACGTGTAGTTGAAAATTACATTTGCATTTACCTAAATGAGGAGAATGTGGGAGGGCTGTACGATGGATACAGAAAATTTAGGATTTTGCTACGAAACACTTTAGAGTTTACATCCCGACTTCCGGTCTTGATTTAAGACAATAAAAATGTGTTGGTTGAGGTTGTTTGTTTTAAATATCCACTGTCTTGCCAGAAGTATGGAATTGTGTGGCAGTATTTCCATTCTACTTTATTTTGAAAGAATAACGACCTCTGAGTTCCAGATACAGTCTGAAAATGGCACATTTTGACACAGATTTGTCATTTCATTTGCTGTTACCTTTTATGGTGATTTAATCCTTTTAGCAGCATGACACTTTATTTCATGCGCACATGTTCCACGAAAACAAGTTCTTTACCAACGTTATTTTGCACATACACTGTCAACGCAACAGTTGCACCGATCATATATTAAGATCGGATGTCGGCCTCAATATCAACATTTTAGCTGGATAGGGGATCTGTAAAAGCAACTAATCCGTAAGACTGATTATCCCCCTTTAAATTTTTGCGACACGGACTACGTCATGCATGCTGAACGTAATTCTAAAGGGAATGCGACGGACCTGTATGTGGAGGACGTGGTAGTCATGTAGTCACCTGATCACTGACTACCTGCTGCCCCCCGAAAACAAATTTGCGACTGGGGGGTGATGTGTCGGGTGATCTGCTCCCCGCTCACAGATTGAGGTCTATACTGTTTTGATGTACGACAGTACACCCGCACAATGATGCCACTTGCGTCGCCCCCCCATGTTGTCATGCCCCTCCCAGTTGAGAACCTCTGCTCTACATCAACAATGATATCGGATCGGTATCGGGTAACAACCGATACGCAAGGCCCCTGCATCGGTATTGGCACTGGAACTGAAAAAGTCAGATCACTGCATCCTTAGTCAGCACTACCCAAGAAATTTTTTTTACCCATATTCCAAAATGGCCCATCTACAGGACTGACACAATACTAATAAGTATGGAGATAACTCTGGCATAGAGTCTCAGAAAGAGACTAGTTTAAATATTACTACATACTGAACTTTTTTTGTCATCTATGTAGACTTTTTCTGTATCAAAACAGCTCTCTGGTACCTTTCCCTAAACCTAACCAACCATTGTCAATCCTAAACCTAACTGTAGGAATCATAAAGGTTAAAGGTTACGGTTAACTACATTTTTTCTCCCCTTAGGGAAATTCAGTCTCCGCATTTTACCCATTCTAATATACACAGCATCTAGCATTAGCATTAGCATGTAAGGAGGTGTGAGCTGTCATTGAAGGTCCTCCAGATCTTCATCAATACCGTGGTAAAGGTCACTGACAGGAGAATTAACCTATATACAGTACTGTGCAAAAGGCTGAGGCCACCTCTAGGTTTGTTGTTTTTGCAGGGTTGAAATGAGCATAAACATGTGTTGAAAACGGAACTAAATGGGTTCTAAAGGTTATAGTCACTATTTATTGTGACCCCTGACCCCATGACAGGAAGCAGCACAAACAGAAACATCTGACATGTATTGAATAAAAGCTGGTATAAAACATCAGAAAATTAATGCAATAAATGTCATATTGTCTGAAAGGGTCAAAGACATGTTAAATGCAAAGGGAGGTCACATTAAATACAACCACTCTGCATTATAGACACTGTTTTTACTGCTGTACATACCATATCCAGATTGTGTATTAATATAGAAACTGAGAAATGCAAATGTGTGGTCATAAGAACTTTAATAAACTTACGAACCTAATGTCGATCTAGGACTTTTGCACAATACTGTATGCAAAAATATGTATACAAACATTATTTCTCTTACAGGTAGTTAGTGCCATGAGCTATTAAAACACAATTACATGCTGATATGGTAAAAAATGTCAATATTTTAGAAGATTTAGGTGTGCATAAATGGACAATGGCACCATTCTACTTTGGTGAATCACTTGTTCTTACTGTTGCCCTTCTTTGTATCTATCCTTAAAAGATTTTTTCCAGTTCAGCCCATCCTTCTAATACTGGTCTAGCCTCATTTACCACAGGTGACAAGCCCACAGTCAGGGGTTAAGTGGGAACTGGCCGGTCATAGTCCTGACAAACAGGATTTAATGCAGCAACTCCCTGCAGACCTGTCCTGCCCTGAGCTAAGAGGGTTTCACAGGGAGGAGCGCCTTCCATTTCTGCCTCATAAAAGACAACAGCAGGGCGGAGGAGGTGAAAAGAAACAGGTGATGGTAGCTGCATTTACAAAACTTTCCAGCTGAACCTGAATCCATATGGTGATGTCACCCATTTTGCCATCCCCTTGATTAATCCCTCTGTCAATTGGAAGCCCAAATTTGCTGATGCGGATTTAAAGATGCACCGAACCAACGTACAAGCTGATTGCACATAAAGTCATAGGCTTGGTAATGGAGGAGCACGTGCACGGCTGAGTGTGCATGTATGTAGAAGTCTGGGTCAAGGAACTTTAGGAATGCCGTGCTGTTCTGTCCTTTTGTGTTGACTTGCTCCCGTGCCAGGACCAGGGCCTCCGCTTTAATCCATACTGATTTGGTAAACACTGACGTTAAGACCGCTGCCGGCCAATATCTAATTCTGTTGTTTTCTCCTCCAAAGAAAATGTGTATTTCTTTGGAGATATCTTAAAGCAGATGGAAATGTGGGGGATAGATTTAATCTGACTAAGGCTCATGCTTTGATTGGACCCCAGATTAGGATTGCAGCCTAGAATTTTCAATAATTATTCTCTAGTTGAATTAAACGTATCCTCTTAACACGAAAAACATACGCTTGCTGTGCATGTCTGCCCGAACATCTGCAGGATCACTGCTTTTAATCTCAAAATATTTATTAAGCAACGGAAGAGCTCAGCATGCACAAACAACCGCATACATGGAATACACTCAGATTATAGTAGCAGTGAATGATTAGAAAATTAAAAGAAAGGCACGATTTTCCTTAAATCACCTAATTTGAACCTTATGTTTTTTGTGTTTTTTTGCTGTATGACACCAGGGAGACTATAATTATATTACAGCAACATTCATCTGACTGAATTCTTCCCACAGCAGGTCATCTCTTTCCCTCCCTGCTGTCTGCTGGACAATAGCCTGGAAACTTATCTCTAAGCTCGGCTGCGTCTCACTGTCCAATTTCAAACATTTATTGTTGTCCTTTGTTTTGTCTCCGAGACAAGCCAACCTCTAAGCTTGTTTGCTAATTGATGACAAAGTAGCAAGTGTATTCATCGTCAGACCCCTCTATTTGTGGGCGTGGATCTATCATGCCCCCTCTTCCTGTTGTTAAATAAGGCCTACTTACCCAGCCTTGCTTAAGCCCCATTGTTCTTTTTATCTCTGACTATTTTAATAAATCTCAGGTGGTAATCTCCCAGCACTGCCCACCACACTCTCTTCAAAATGAATGTAAAAAAAAAACAAACAAAAAAAAAAGCTACCTGCTATAACAATAGGTTCTTTGGCTGACTTTATCTGACAAGTGTTGACAAAGAAAGCAGATGCTCTTCTGGATGTAGGGTCAAGCTTATTACTACAACCCTCCACCCCCCCCACCGCCGACCTTCTTACCACACTCTCTGCTCCTTCCAGGACTGAGGTGAGGTAAGAAGTGAGGAAGCAGGTGGAAGACAGACTGAAGGGATTCACTGTGTCTTCTACCTCAGATTTCATCAGCACAGTGGAGAACCCGCTCTTTTCTTATCACAGTGGAAATACACTAACCCTAACGCTGTGTAATTCTGTGCAAATGAGAGTGAGAAAGAGAGAGAGAGAATTTGCGTGCATGGTTTAATAACGGGCAAAAAAAAAAAAGCTTAGAGCTGCAATGAAGCAATGAAAAAAAAAAAAGAGAAAGATTAAAAAAGCATATGTTTTAGAAGTCATTAAGAGGGACTCAGAGCCTGCTGTGGACTTGATTTACACAAGGCGGTAAGCCGTTGGTGGGTGTAAATAATGTATTAATTTTTAAAGAGATTTTTTTTTCCTTCTCTCTTCTTTCAACTATTAAAAAAACACATCTCCATCTGGTCAAGTGTGAAGTAGGACAGAGCTAGATTAGAGAATGTTCTGTGTTATCTTATCTTAGCATAGGCTTAATGTCTGCACAATCAATGCTCCTCCAACAAGTGGTTCATTAAAACAGAATGGCAATGTTTAATTCCGTGTATTACAAATGTACGTGGCACAAAAACTGACAAAGCCTGAAGTGGGATATGGATTACTGTCATGACTGAATTAACCCTCTCTATAGAAATGTCTGAAGTGGAAAGATGTGTTTGCTGTAATGCTGTAATTGTACACACATGTGCTTTAGCTGTGCCGGTGAAGAGACATGCATCGGTGCATTTACGAACAATAGGAAATCATAAACACAGTGATGGTATAGAACAGGCAGGAGACCGTCTCATGTTTCCGTATGTAAATTATGCAGTGGTAGCAGCACTTGCTGTGGGGAAATATGTCTTAACCTTTTTAAATGTTTAATATCGTTCTACTTTCTAACCTAAGGTACTGGAATACTGCGATTCCTCTTAATAATGTCCTGAAATGACTTCAGCAACTTTCTACCAATACTCAGACTTTTAAAAATAAGTAATGTGGACTTCCCTATTGATGTTTGAGGGATTTAAAAGTTCTCTGTAATGGATGTGTTGGTCAAAAGTACTTTAAAAATACATCTCACTTGCTTTCAGTTTTCATCAGCTGTCGACAGGATCCCATGACGGCGACGCATTTTACTGCCAATGAACTGCCCCGACACGGAACCTTCTTTATTCAGCATCCTATCATTAATCTATGTGAGCATCAACATCCAGAGGGACAACAGGGGCAGGCGGCGCATCAGCCAGCCACATCCTGTCCCGTTTGTCCATCGCTCACATGGCCTCAGCCCAATCATTCAGCCTCATATCTATAATTCATGAAGGTCCTCTGGCTCTGCTCTCACGCCACTGCCAGCCCCAATAAAAGAGTGCAGAGGTATAAAGCTGTTTGGTGCCAATATGTTGTCATGCTCAGAATTGCAATGGCTTGGTCCAGTTCACATCCATCACATGGGCGAGGCGAGGGCTGCCATGATATTACCCAAATATTATGAAAACTTTGAACCTCCCGCGCCCATAAATTAGAAGCAAATCGCCAGTGATGCCACTACGTGGGGAGAATGTATGGGCTGCTGTAGCAGCAAAGTAATTACACACTTTAACAGGAAGCGTGGCTGAGCATTCTGCTACAAAGTGTGTCCACATGCAGCGATAGAGGTAAAAGGAAAAAAGGAGAGAGATTTGCCGTTGGTTTATTATACTGGTGGCTGAAGAGTGCTTTGACTTTGCTGGCTGTCTGGGAAAAACTGGGTGGAGATAACAGAATGAGTAATGCGTCTCTGCTTTCCCGCAACAGGTACTGCTGAAATGCCCTTAGGCAAGACAGTCAACCCCTGTCAGCAGAGAGAAGACAGCCGAGAAGTGGGACTTAGTAATCCTTGGGGCTTTGCTAAAATGAGCAGAAACCCTCCTCTTTATGAATGAAGGTTTAAAAGAAAAGATGAGGAAAAAAATGTATGTATTATTCATTCAGTAGGTCAGACCAACCTGGAAGTGGAACCATTACCGGAGACCAAACATCTGTTGTTAAATGCAAGCAGGCTGCAGTGTGACATGTTTGCAGTCTTGTCCTCTTCAGATGTTTGGCCTACAGTGATCCACTTCAAACACTTGGCTTGTGTTACTCTCTCACTCTCATTCTCTCGCTGTTTTTCTTGGTTTCAGCTGAGCTGCACTGATGCCCTCCTCTCCTTGACTTCTTCATTCCTCTCTCTGGTATCAGCCAGTGGTTTTCTTTCTCTCTTTCTCTGCTTCTGTTTTATACACAGTCTTTCTTGTGGTTTGTCTCAGCTTCACTTTCTGCTCTGACTCCAGTCTTTCAGCCACTGTCACTTCCTCCCTTTGTTAAGCTCACTCTATGTATTAGCATCTTTGTGCTTGCGTGCTTGCTGATGATGAGATTTGATCCAGCATGCTGGATGATCCTCACCTGATATCCCACGTCTTAAGCAGGTTAACTTCTAAGTCTTAAGAGGGGAGAAGGACACAGTGCTTCATTTTTCCCTCTTGAATTCAGAGAAACACATGTTAAGCTGGCATTAAAGTTGAGCAACATGTCCATCAAACTAAATACACAGTGACAGCAGGGTACTCTCTACAGCTCATGTCATGTTTCATCATAGAAGCGGTTTAGTAATGTGATTAGGTGGAAGTTATTCAACAACAAAAGCAAAATGCTTAAAGTCAGTCTGACTGGTTTGAATTTAGGTGTCAAATCCATGTTACAAGGGACAAAGAGGTCTCTCCAAGGAGTAAAGTGGGTGCTGGGTGCAGGGTGAGGCTGGTGAAAAACAAGCGGTGATAATTGATGGGACATCTGCTGAGCTGCAGGTGTCTGTTACTTCACTCCTGTCATGAGAATTAACAGATGACTTCACCCTGAGACGCCACGCTGTTTATAGCAACAGTACAGAGCATGTATATATAAAATGATCTCCAAAAATTTTGTGTAAAATATGTTATTGTACATTACATTTGGGAATATTTTCCATTTACTACAGAGAAAGTTGTGCATAAACTGAGCAGTATCTCACAGTTATGGATCGAATAAATATATGGCTCTATGTGGTATTGGTCTAAAATAACATAAATAGACATTTAGAAATATATACAATATACACTGAGTAGAGTCCATACTTATTTTCATGCTTGATTAATAATATAGCTTATACACTGTCAAAAATAATTATGTTGTAAATAACCAGAAACCAAAGTGATGTTTTGAAATGATCCAATTAGTTTTTTTTATGGTGTGGAGAAAAAAGCCAGGAAATCATGTATCTGTGAAACTGCAACCAGAAAAATGTTTATTTTCAACATGATAAATTGTTTTTCAACCATCATCTCATTAGTTAATCAACTAATGGTTTTGGCTTAACATTCAGCGCTGAATTAACCGCACTGGTTATAAGGAATTCATACCACATCAAACGCCGCGTGGTGCCTTATGATGGTTGACAGATTTGACATAACATCCTGAGATGTGTTCATGAATAGGCTCACATCTCGTGCCCAGACAAACAGCTTTTAATGCCCTCATCATGACTTCAGAGGAAAGGCATCAGCAATACTTACATGAGCATGAACCCCGGCACTGCTGCATTTGCCCACAGATGAAGAAGACATTATTTTTTGCAAATACAGCTGGCAGCCAACTTAAAAGGGCCATTAGACTGCTCTTGTAATTGTTGAAAGATAAGAGAACAGAGAACAGGGAAAAATGCAACCAGGACAGAGACAAGAGAGGGGGAGGAGGGGGAGGAAGAGGAGGGGGAGGAGGGGAATTCTTCAAAGCAATATCAATTTTGCCATTAGTTCAATTTGAATTGATTTTCCTCCCTCAAACACTAAATAACAGATGCTAAGATTCTTTTCTTTCAGAGTGTCTCTAAAAAGAAAAAGTAAAAAGATACAGAGAGGGGGAGTGAAAGAGAATGGAAAAGAAAGAAAGATAGAGACAGAAGGAAAGAAAGACAAGAGAAGAGGGAGAGCATGGAGTTCAGCATCTCTTTGATTGCTATCTTGGGGCTATACTGAGCAATTACTGACTGGAACCTTTAAAGAAGCTGATTACAGGCAGTCACAGACGGCAGAGCAGACAGACAGACCTGGTCCCAGGTACCGTTCAGCTGTCTGCCAGCCTGATCGCCACCACGCACCGTGTCACAGCGAGCAGAGCCGAGCCCCT
>JAPQRP010000019.1:43854991-43868173 GCA_037367295.1 Apogon hyalosoma
GTGTGCATGTGTGTGTGTGTGTCCTCATATGTGTGTGTCTGTAACAGAACATGGCTGTCCTGCAGCCTGGCAGATCATGTGAATACGACAGGCCAATTGGATTAGCAGATTACCGCAAGATTTGCCCTATGAACTCTGGAAGGCACTCAGACAGCTATGTGTTGAACTGCCTGACATTGGAGCAGGCTGTCACTTCCTCCCACACATATTCAACACACACACACACACACACAGGCACGGCTTACCTTTCCCTGCCTGCAAGGGCATAGATAAACAGGACACTATAACTTAATGTTCCTGCTTCAGAAGGATTACAAGTACTGTATGAAGGAGATTAGTCCATCCACAACAACAATAAGCAGGGCTAAACCCTAGTATTTTTAAGTGCCAACGTCTTTGCAGTTATCTGACCATATGGTGTTATCACGAAAAGGAAGAGAGATGGATAGATGGATACATAGATACAAAGACAGACTCACACAGAATAATGATTCTTTGTTGCTGGAAGAATCTAACAGCTAATATCAACCCAAAAAAAACGGAACAATCTCTGCTAATGTGAAATGTAAGTCAAAGTAATAAATACCTAAACTAAAAGCACTCAGAGAGCAAATGTCTGCCAAGGCAGCTTAATTCACCACAACACACCATCCACAGCAAAGTTGCTCCATATTTTATTTTTCTTGTGAAGTTCAATAGCCCAAAGATACTTTACTTAATGTTATAAAGAAATACGTGTGTATTATTTTTCATTCAGTTTGACCTTGATCTCCAGTCTGTTGAAATCAAAATTTTTGTGGGACTAGAATTTGTGTGGCAAAGGCAGGACCGAGATACTATATATGAAAAATGTCACCCCTACATTTTTGAGCTATAACAGTTAATATAATCATCTAAAATCACTGTCATCAGGAACCTACATATACACACACACACACACACACACACACACACACAAAAAAAAAAAAACAGGATGATCTGTTGACAGACTGATAGATAAATAGAAATAAAACCAAATCTGGATCATAAAACATAAAACCAGAGAATATAGCTGATTCTAAGTGTGATTTTACTTTTCGAGGTCTTTTTTTCAAGAGCAGTCATTCCAGTTAAGAGTCACCATCAGCCATGATTAACTATCCTGTCATGATCAATCAACCATGAATAAAACACTATAGAGAGATGCTATTAAGCCTTTGTACTGCAACATGCATGTGCTTCTTCTTCTGTAATACATATCAAGCACGTGTGAGCTCACCATTGGACATGTTTGTCTTTTATGACTTCGGAATTCATTCAGTTAGACTGGGCTCCCCAGGTCACGCATGGCTACTTGTGGTTTAAAGCCAACCTCCCCAGGAGAATAAAGCGGACTTGTTTGGCCCGGGCAGTCCCTAATGAGTGGACGCATTTTCTCCAAGTCAGAAAGTGCTTTGCCAGTGGCCCTGGCTGTACCTGATGACCCACAGATCACCCCTGCCACTACATGATGTATTTCATTTCCCATGTCTCCTGGCTGACTAACAAATACAGGTTATTCACACATGTTGCTGCCGTTGTTCCTAATCCATTACACAGCTCACATGTCCAGGTTTGCCAGTAGCTGTTCTCTAAACAAGCAGAAAGACATAGCACCGCTGTTGCCAAAAGCCTTTGAACAAAATTACTTCCTCTCACACACCACGGCTTTAATTATGTGTTGGAGAACATAAAACAGGTCGGACAATTTGTAGTGGGAAATCATATTTCCATTGAAAGGGCTCAAGACATAACCAATGATTTATAAGAGGAATGTCATAATTATTTTTCTCCACCAGGCCAAGGATCGGGTTTCAGCTAATGGGTGTCGTGCTGAAAGCACTAATTAGGTTTTGTAGTCGACTGACACCAGCAAAGAAAGAGAAGGTGCCACAATAAATAAGTTCTCACCGTGTAACTTAAAGCCTGTAATTTGAGTCGATGCTCCTGTATTAGGTTGTGGGAATTATAAACGTCTCAACAAAATGCAGATAAGTAATTGTGAGGTGTCTCACCCATACTTTGTGAGTGTGGAGGGGCTCTGACAAGTATGATTACTGGAATAATGCTGTAACAAACCTCACTGTGGGCTGCTGTATGGAATTAAAAACCAATGGCAGTTACTTACTCACGATCTTTACAGTTGCTACTGTGCACCACCATAAAAATAAGCCCAGTTATCATCATAAATTTGAAATAAATGCATTACAGACTCCACAGCTGAGGAGCTTTAATATATTACCACAAGTTAAATCAACACATCAAGTTTCTGATTCAGACACGCATTCCTCTCTATGTAATAATAGTAATATTTTCAAGGAAATTAAGTCTCTGAACAAAGATGGATTGTTCATACTTGTCCAAACATGACATAAATCATTGACTTACTTTCGGGCAAATGTTGTTTTTCTTCTTACCCGACATAAAAAAGCTATAAAATTATATAAACATAGACTGTTACCTTTTTCAGTCTCGCATGTGCAAACAAAAAGGTCTAGTGGCCTGAGTGCATGACCTTTGCTGTTTGGAATTTTCCATCTCTCCTTTTGAAGAAGAGACTTAAACATGACAATTAAGGAGCAGATCATGTGACCTCTTGATTCATAGCTATTCAGTGACAGCTGCTCATACATGCACATACATTAACTGTTCTTTTGGCCTCCTACAATGTCAGTAACTAGTGTGGGGATGTGCAGAGTGCCAGCCAGGTGCTCTCAGCAGGCTGTCATCTTGTGAGACACACTCAATAGTCATTAGGGATGAAGGAGGGCCTATCGCTCGATCCAGGCCCATGGTCCTTAGCAACACACACATAGCAAAGTGGCACCTTCCTGTAAACAAACAACACGTGGCATCAGGACAGGGCAGCAGCTCCCCCTTTTTCCCTTCGTGGACACTTGATGGCTTATGTCCCTCTTGCATTAGTACTCTCCTCTGGCTTTGTGGCGCTAACCAGCCGGGCAAGCCAGGACACCTGATGGTTGCCAGGTCTGATGCTGCCAGATACTGAAGGAACACCTTTCAACAGCCATCGACATGAGAGCTGCTGCAGGCTATGTTTTGTTTTTTTTTTTAAACAGCAGGCACTACAGAAGGTAGTCATACCAAAACAAACCGAGTAATATAAGGTTTCCATACACAGCACACCAACACTACTGATAATCTATCATTTTAAATGTAAATTTTAACACACAGCATGTATTTCATGAATGTATCTGATATTATTTTCTAATGTTTTACATCTTACCAAACCAAATTATAAATACAAATAAACACCTGTTTTGTTTTGTGCATACAAACATCAAAACCAGATAGACAAGACAGAATTCTGTGGAAAACTTGACTTTTGATTCTTCACTTATTTGACATGGGTATGTATTATATTTCCCCTGTTAGATTTACTGATGCAATAATGGATGTTTGGCAATTTATACATTTTAGTAACATCTTGCACTCATTATTATTATTATTTTTAAATTATATTAGTATTATTATTATTATTATGTGGTTACCTACGGTATTTTTTGTTCAGAGGTTAGTAGGACAACAAGAAACAAATGTGTGACAAATCAAGAACAAATGAAAAGTAAAGTGAGTCTTGAATTAATAAAAAAAAACAAGATTTTTTAAAAGCTTTTTTCTTGTCGTTTGGCTAGATTTTATTCATTAGCATCAGGATTTGAATGTACATATTATAAGATAAAAAATAATCTACTCCATGACACAGTGATGCAGGTAGAAATATAATAAAATAATTCATTTTGAAATTTACAGTTTGTGTATTTAAAAGCAGTTTGTGGTTTGATTTTAAATCTTGTTATGTTGAAATGTGTTTTGAGCTGATACATTTGGGAGGAAAATGCTTGGTGACATAACCTGTGTGTCTGCTTTTGGCAAGAGAGTACATTTTACAATCCAACACAAAGTGTAGTGTGACATGCCCGAGATGACCCAGAAGAAAAGACAATGTCTACAATACGTAAACATACAAAAATACACACCCTGTTTCTCCTACATTTATCCATGCATGCAAAGTACTCTTAAAACACAGGAACCGGGCAGATAAGATGGGACAATTACAAGAGGAAGAAGTTATATATGTGCAAATCCACAGACAGACACCCACGCACAAGGCTGTTCCAACTAGACTGCAGAATCTCTGGCCCCTGTCATTCATTAGTTTACAAAAGCTGTGTGAGGCAGACATGAGGTCACTGTGCTGCTTTGAAGACTGAAACACACAGACAGTGTATTAGAAGGTAAAGAGCATCTGACTGGGACCAAGACAGAATACTTATTAACCCAGTCAATGAGTGCTGCTATTGTGTCTCTCCTCACCTCCCTGTTTAGGAAGAGCTGCAATGAACAAGACGTTGGGTGTGTGAAGGGGCAGACAGGTCAAACCTTTCCCGGCAGAATAACGTCCCCCTCATACTGTGTGAACACACGGCCCCACTCCACATTGTGCAAATATGACCACTGATCTCAGACAATTTGTGCAACCATGCAGAGTTATTCTTAGTAGGCATAATAAGTAGACTGATACACAGACATACACATGTAAACACTCATGGGCTATAAGCACACAGACACACACATTTGCTATGGTTGGTTGCTGAGTCAGTGTGTGAAGTTGCTGGTGTATGAAATGAGGGGAGTACCTTTCATTTCCTCCCTCTGGTTCTCCTCAACTGCCAACAGGAGTATGTATGCCTCCCCCTCAGGTGGTGCAGCACGTCACGGCAGTGACTCAGAGCTAAGAGAGCAAACAGGAAAGATGTTAGCCACTGTGAATACACACAAATACAAGCATATACGCGCAGAAAGTAGCTGTTATGGACAAGGAAAAGAGTCACTGCTAGCCACTTATTGAATACAGAGCAGATGGATGCTAGCATTTGCAGGGCATCTTATTGTATGTAAAGGCTGAGCACATCTACTTTTGTGTTTGTGGACAAGCAAGAAAAACAGAGACACTCAAGCCAAAAACTCACACACATTTGCCGTCAAAGTCAAGGAGACAGAGTCAAAGGTGTGACGGAATGTGATGGATGCTGAGAGTTAGACGTGAGAGGTCGACAGATAGAGAAAGGATGACAGTAAGAAAGACAGACAAAGTAGAGGGGAGAGAGCGCGCGATTCGGGTGAGTCGGTCAGATGCCGTCACTCACCTCCGTCCTCACCTGGTAACGTTTCTGTCACCTCATGCCATCACCTTGTCACCCTGTGTCCGTGCCACCCCGTCACCTAACCCCTTAGCAACTGAGTCTGTCAGCCTGTTGTCATGCTACCGAGTTCACCCCTGACCTTTTGTTTCTTTCATACACACTACAGAGAAAAGAGCCGAAGCACACGAGGAGGGGGGGCAGTTGTGTCCGGACATGCCTATCACCCTAGATCACAAGCTAGCGACATTAATGTTACAGGGGCCATAGATTTATGAGGGTGTATAATAACGCGGCTGCACTGCTCCCCTCGCCCTGTTACTAACACAGGCGGTATGGTATGATGTCTGGTCAGGTCGCAAACTCAAACACATGCAAATGCTATTAAATGTAAAATTGCAGAGGTCTCTTTTTGGGAAAGGAAGAGGCATTGCTTTTATATGTGTTTCTGTGTAACTGGATTAACATGTACAGTATATTGTTTATTCACAAGAAGAGAAAGCCATTACATGACTAAACGTGACTCACATTTGCATTAGGAAAAAAAAAAAAAAGTGAAAAGTTATCTGGGTGCATGTCCAAGAAGGAAAACAACAGTAAATGCAATATCACTGCATTATAGACCGCATTCTTATTGTATCCCCAACATTAAAGCTGGCATATGTTACCTAGGACTTTTAGTTATGTAAACAGCCTCTTCTGTTGACAGTGGGTTTTTGTGGTCTGTGTAATTTCTGTGTTCTTATGATATTTAACGCATGGGAAACCGCTGCCACAGTAGCAGCAGAGTTTAGAAAAGAGGTCAAACGACTGTAAAGTTGCCTGTTTAAATACTGCTGAGGTGCTATTGAACAAGGAACTAAACCCCAAACTGCTGCTGTGCTACTGTGGTCAACAGTAGAGGCCTGTGGTTCTGGTGGGCAGGTTCTTATGTGAGACGACAATGAAGCAAAGCACTGCTGGGAAAAAAAGCAGTGGACAAATGAAGGTTTACAATAATCTAATATATTAATGCAAGGATTAAGAATTGGAATATTAAATTACAGAATGATTCTTTTTTGGAAAAAATTGAATTTCCCTGCGAACAAATGCGCCAGTCGTTTTCCGTACTGTTATAAAGACACAGCACCCAAGTCATTTTGCTCAGAATGTGAGTCAAATGTGTGAATAAATAGCTTTTCCTAGATGCAATAGTAGGACCCCAGTGGAATAATTTAGACCTTTGACCTTTATGAATATTTGATTTTTTTTATTATTCTAGGTTTCCCAAATGTTTGCCCCGAAAAATATAGGCTAATAATAATGGTACAAAATGAAGTGACATCATATATTTTCATTGTTCTCACAGATGGATCTCCAACACACATAAGAACATGATAGGACTCTCAGAGAATTGATAAATTGAAATAAATATAATGCTGGATAACTACTTCAACTATCTTCCGTCGAATAATTTCACACCTCTTAACATTTAACAGAGGTACAACCCACTGGTTTTAAATCCAGAACCAGTCCATACATTTCCAGAATCAGATAATGTCAGCAATGGAAAAGAGACAACTGATCTCTCTGTTAGAGACAAGCCGGTCTTTGAGCATTTAGTCTGTGACACACACAACATTTTGCCATGAGCGGCTGCGAGCCAAGGAATGCATCATGAAAACAGAGCGCAGCAAACCACACATGTCCGATCAGACGCCACGGAACATTACCCATAATCCTCTCGACAAATACATGCATCTGATACCATAACAACGCTCAACCGACACTTATGAAGGGAGAGTGTGGGACGCATCCGTAGCAACACACCATAATTACAAAGAGAGCCAGGGCTGACTAAGTTTAGAGGACTCAGTAAGCAACAACCCCCCCACCCCCTCCTCCTCTCTCCCCTCTTCACATGCTCCCACACTGATATTTAACAAAACATTAATCTTCTTGCCAGTGGCTCCAAAGAATACTGGTGATGTAGCTTCGGCGCAGAGGCTGGGGTAATAGTAATTCCATTGTTCTGCCCTTTTATTTATGCCTTGGCTCTACCAGGCAGATGAGGTAAGTCTCTTTTTTCATGTTATTATTCAGAAGTGGTGATACATAAAGCCAGATTACACAAATGTCTCTCTGTTTCACAGCGCTGCCACCTCACACCTCCCTCGCCAACGTTTAATGCGACCCCCCCTCCCAACACACACACATACACACCCCTCTCCCTCCTCTTTCCACCCCTCCTTCCCCCGTCCCTCCACTGGCTTTCAATAGCACATTTCCCCTTTCTCCCCCTCTTTTCTAAATCACCCTCAACATTTGCATGTGAATTGCTTGTATATCTTCTTTTATATGATGCACCGACAACACTGGCTTTCGAGAAAGAGAGAGGAGGGGAACTTCCACCGACACCCCCCCCACCTTACCAACACACACACCACATCACCAACTCCTACCAAAAAAACAAGATGTTACTCTAACTCCCTCCCAGGATTGGCATCGCAGCAGTTTCATTAAAAAAGCAGGGGAACAGTGCAGGTTTTATGATATGGAGACAAGTTCTTTTGTGCTCTCCAGAGACAAGCCCTCTGTCTGTCGATGTTACTGGGGCGATAATCCTACTGGAATTTCTCCTAAGCACTTTTACTGACATTTTCAATTATCACCATGCCAGGGCCCGGTAAATGGCATTTAAGGGGCCCCGTCATTTCCATGTTGAATCATATTTGTGAATCAGACAGCGTTAGACTTGGACTCTGTTCTGTTTGCCTGTGGCTGGGAGGACAGTATGGAGGTCAGAGAACCTCTGGTGAGCCAGTAGTCTGGGATAAGATGAAGTCAGTGGGTGACCAGGTTCATGGAGGGACCACGTTACGCCACCATGTACTTGCGCAGACACATTTACACATGCACGCATTAACTGAAGAACAAACACATACACTGGCAGCCTCCTCAAACCAAGCCTGCCTTGTAATTTACAACGTCAGCAAGGCCCGTCCCCTTTTCTAATAGAGCACATGGTCCGGACTCTGAAAACCAAACAGACGGGCTGACCTCCCCGGTGCACAGTGCACGGGGTCAGACTTGTTTTCTCTTCACCTCTGACTAGATCCATTTACACAGACTCCAAAAGCACTCCACATCTTTGGCTAGGGTTACATACTTACATCCCTGTAATAATTCAGACATGTATTGCAAAGTGATTTTTTTTTTTCTTTTCTTTTCTGTCTCCCCCCGCGTTCTGTTTCAGTGACTTCTGCTTTAGTTCAAAAGTGGATCAACTTCAAAGCAGTGAAATGGACAGATTAATAGCCGAAGACAAATGCTATTTCATAAGAGATTGAGTTTCGGATACGATTACTCAGATGCTTTTTTGTTACAGTCAGAAGCTGTGATGGCACCATACAAGTCCATTTCAACCATACTGACCTTTTTTGGATGTCTTTTAAAATCTTTTTCTTTTTTTTAAACAGTGTTACACATGTATGCATAACACTGGGGTATGAAACAAAGGTAGGGAATTAAAATTACTAATGGTGCTACTCTGGTGCTGGCAATGTGTTTGTTTAGTCTACAATTGCAGAGTATGTCTCTTCTGTAAGTAACGGCGTGTTACAGTGTGTCAATCCCGTGTTGTGTAATCATCTTTCAACATGAGAGGCACCAATTTAGCAGGTCAAATTTCTTGTGTACCCACTGTATTCAGCCCCATTGTGACTCTAATAAGACGACAAACACATGGTATGCTTGATATCCCGCTGAACCGCAGACAATCTGAGAACAGCTGTTTACATGCCTCCGTGCCCCTTCCCTCCCCACCAAACTGACATCATTCTTAGCATCCCCTCCTTCCTGTCTCTCTTTTGGATGGGCTCTGTTATGACAAGTTTAATTGAGGGTTGTCAAGCCATAACATTTCTGTAAATATTAGACTTGCCAAGAGCGTCAATAAGAGGAAATGGCCTTACTGTATGTTCTTCTCTCAGAAGCACAATGTGTGCTTTTGTAAGTGGATCGCCAAGAGGCATTTTGATATCCTACTTTTGTCTGAGTGAGCCTGCATAAAATCTAATCTAATTCTCATTACAGAACTGTATCCACATAACACAGATATTTTACAGAGCATTCACTTTGAATAAAACACAAAAAAAAGATATAATATTGTTCTGCTACTGCTACTGATCCTGCACCCTCAAAAGTATTAATCAGAACAAGTCAACTTCTTCATAAATGCAGTCTAAAAGCCTAAAAAAGAAAAGAAAAAAAAAGCCCGTCATGATGATATGTTTTCATTGCCAATTACAGAATGGTAGCAAAGCTGACGTCATCTCTCATGTCTGTGTATAAAAAAGCCTGCTCATTGATCAAGGCGATGACAACTTCTGCTATGAATGTTCATGTGTTATTCTAATCCTTTTCACTGTGTTTAAAGAGCACCTGGGCCACTGCACATCAGAGGTTATTTTGGGTTTCCGGGGGGGTGGTGATGGTGAGATCTGGGGACGTAGAGAGGAAAACCACCCTTTGAGTCATCACTGAAGGCCTGTATGATTTGTGTGGGCATATGTATGTGTGTGTTTGTATTAGGCCTCCATTGTGTTTTAGTAGAATGTGTTCCAGTAAGTGACATGGAGCCTTACTCACCTGGGGGGAGGGGGGTGAGTCAGAGTGTATCATCATTCATGGCTAGCCAGGCAGGGCATTCATCGGTGCACTAATACTCATGTGGAATTTTTCAGTATAAAGCAGCATGAAAGGAGAAAAAATGTGACCTGTTTCGTGATTTGTTGAAAATAAAGTTTTATGCTCTCTCCTAAAAAAAAAAAACAAAAAAAAACAGAGCACATAAAGACTTACATGCTCTGTTTTAACATATAAGAGGGTTTTAGCATCCAAACTCTAAGCCCTAGTGGCCCTTACTGCTTAATGTGATAGACTTATTTCACATGTTCTGTATGTTACATTTGTGTCACATGTTACTGTGTTTGTTAAAAAAAAAGACTCTGTTTGGGACAAGGAAAGTCTAAAGCGCTATTTACGGGACTAATTTTACCTGTGAACTTCTGGTGATTTATAATAATTACAGTGAATCTACCATGAATGTAATGCAGAGGTCCTGTGATAATTAGTACCCATCCAAATTGACATCTCTGTAATTTAGTGGGATATGTGTCATTTTTTCTTTCCTCCCCACATTTATTCAACCTATTTCCTGATTGAGAACAACAAAAGCTGTATGGTGTTGATAAATCAAAGTTTGAAAAGTGTTTTAGGTAGACATCTAGGTGGATAATGTTGCAATATGACAAGGATGTTCGTTGTAAGAGTAAACTTTAATCTTCCTCAAAAAATTAGGAGTCAGATACATGATAGCTACAGTAAATAACAATTTTTCTGTCTTTCAGCTGTTCAACTGAGGAATAATGTCAATAAATGTGAGGAAAAAGCAAACGTTGGTCATCACATAAAACACAGATGTAGGAGGTTAATTTGCAAATCAGTCCACGGGTTAGTCATATATTCTTCTTATATTAAGTGAAGTCTAACGGCCTGATTTACTAAAGGTTTGCGCTTGCACAAACACGCTGAAGCTTATCTACTAACAGGACGCACCAAGGGTTGTGTCTCTCAAATGGGCAAAATAGCTCACGCAACCTATTTAGTGTATTTGCCTTGATGAATATGCAATATGGGCATTTCTGCCAGAAGGTGCAAAATTATTGGGAGGAGTAGATGCAAATATTTATTTAGCACGTGAAATGTGATTTATCAAACCCGAAACTGATTGCAGTGGCTGATTTTGCATCTATATTTAGCACGTCTGAAAGGCAGGTTTTATCTGGCACAGCTTCGCGCAAAACTGGCTGCAGCTGCTGTGGCGAGGAGGCGGCATAGGCCCAACCAAAGGCAACGCAGAGAACCAATCCGGTCTGTTTGCGTCAACAATTTTGGAATGACGGAAGAAAAAATAAGGTATCACCTACTCAGCAATGCCGTTTTACAAGTTCTAGATGAACTAAGGGATGATTTGGGGCCAGTCACAAGGAGAAGTCATGCAATACCTTCTATGACAAAACTCCTGGCAACATTACATTTCCTTGCGTCTGGATCATTCCAGTGTACTGTCTCCATGACGACAAACAGTAGCGCACGCAAAATCCTAATTTAAATAGGGTGGTCTCCAAGACTTTACACCTGTTGTCAGTTGCGCAGGCAATCTTAGTTGATCACCCATGACACGCGAATTAATAGCACATTTTTAGCGCGCGCAAGCAAATTTGCACCTGTTATTTGTGATCTTAGTAAATCAGGCCCTAAGTCTAATTCTAAAACTCTTGGAAAATGTTTTATAAATTATGCAAAACACTTAATGACAAAGTGTAGCTGAGTGCAGACACAACATGAAAAATGAGAGAGGTACAGTTTGTTGAGAAGTTGTTATACAAAATAAAACTGATTTGAAATACACTTCGTATCTATATGTTGAAAACAGCAGCTCATCTCCAAACCTGAGAAGAGAAATGCTTCATACATTAGATAAGAATCATAGTATTTTACTTTTATCTCACCAGGTTATTTCTTCATAAGTCAAATCTCAGTTCCATCATCATTGGCACTAACCTGGTGTTCCATCTGCACTTATTTTATGTAAATCACGAGGAAAGTGTGATAACTTTTAATAATCACAAAGGGAAACTGCACTAAAAGAGTAGTGTCTTCTAATCCAATTTGGGATGTTTCTTTTTTCATCCCATTAAACACATTTGGAAAAAAAAGTCATACAATGCACTACATACAAAAGGAAAATGTTCATTTACTGTTCACAACACTTCACGACTGGGACATAATCAGATGATTGAATTTCCATTCTCTCTTTCTTCCTTGCTTGTCAGAAGTAGAAGCCAAAAGGAGCAGCTCAAGAGCCTCCTTAACGAGAGTCTGGCGGTGATATAACTCAACACTCCTGCCCCAATAACTGATGAAATATGAAAATTGACAGCGCCGACATGGCGGCCCTGCCACATGTTTATGAGTGGCTGTCTTAACTGGCCGCCTCTGTGCTCCATAAGTCATACGCAGAGTGCTCATCATCGAGAAGGGATTTATGAGGCCTGAGTCTGCATATGACCTCCCCCATCAGCTGCCTCTCCGTCATAGAGGAGGAATCATTATCTGCAGCCAGCCACTATAAGCTTCATAGACTTACTCAAAGCAAATTGGCTCTCAGTCCACTCTTGTAAACACACAGTGATGCTAATGTGTATCCAGGAGGTGAGAGTTCCGCATCAGCTTCCAATAATGATCAAAGACTATTTATTATTTATTAGTATTTGCTGTAGCCTTTTCTAAATACCATATAGCAAAAGAAAAAATGGCAGAAAATAATGATACAAGCCTGAATTTACATTTTTTTTTCAAGCATTACACTGTAGATGTAATATAATTATGAAAATTATAACCAAATTGCAGTCAAAATACAGGATAGATAGATCATATTAGAAGTGTAAACAAACAGTCATACTTGTAATTATAGTTTCCTACCTAGTGTCACTTTTGGAAATTAAATCTAAATTAAATATCTTTTTACACAGATATCCAATATGCCAAGGATGAACACTGCATAATTGTTGTATGATGATATTAGGCTGACTCATCATGCTGGCTTTGCATTGAACCACAAGGCTAATGCTGCATCCAAGTGTGATTTTAGACAGTATGCAAATGTGCAATAAGGAGAAGCATGAAACATCAGCACTAGTACAACCCAACAAAACACACTGAAAGTGCTAGCATAGCGTGGGGCTGTATGAGGCACTTGTCTATAGTTAGTGCATTACTTCAAGTAGATCACAGCCAGCACCTCAGGGGGAGCATACGTGTAAATGTGCACCGAAGCACAACTTTATATAGTATAATAGCCAGCAGGATGAGGATGGTGATGCATTGGAGTGAAAGAGAAACAAAGGCATATCAGCTTAAAAGGTAAAGTGGTGTGATTTTGTAAATATATGTA
>JAPQRP010000019.1:43873200-43903645 GCA_037367295.1 Apogon hyalosoma
TTGCCACTTATGAGTAAGGAACCAAATATGGTAACTTCATTAACCTGGGATTTTCTACATGACAATAAAAAAATAAATAAAAATCACAAAAGTAATAAAGTCTTATGTCCTCCAATAACACACTATGGTTGAAATTTTGAATTCCAGAGTATTTCTCTGAGTGCCCTATAACAGAGCTAATTAATAGTGTTTTCTATTATGTTTAAAGCCACCAAGTAGCAAACAGGTTAAATGTTTAAGTCAGTTTTAGGGACATAAGGGCAGGGCTGTGGAAGCAGAGAAGAAGACAATAAGGGAGGAGGGGAGGGACACAAAAAACACCAGCTGGATTAATAAATCCAACCAGCAATTGTGTTCACGTCTTAAAGCGTCGGGCAGATTAAAACAGAACCATCTCAAGTTGTGAAACATATGTCAGCAAGGCTGAGTAAACACTGTCAGAATAATAACTGAGGAGATGAGTGCTGCTGTTGGCCCCAAACAGCCGCTCAGAATTGAGGCCGGACCTGAACTCCAACTGCTGCTTCCTAGAAATCAAAGACCCAATCGCTGAACTTTGATTCCCCACAGAAGGACTCCACGTATGTGTATTTGTGAGGTCGAAGCTCTGAGGAAACATATTTTTAGATTTTAGTTAAATAATGTGAATAATCATAGGCAAACATAGCAGTGTTTCCATTTCCATTTATCAAATATGTTTACATTTAGGTTGAGAGACAGTGACAACCACTTAAAAAAAAGTACTGTAATTATCCTATGTTTTACTTATACTAGATAATTTCCACTTTTAGTAAACTATGAGCTTTATTAGGAAGTAATTTAGTATCTTTGGCCAATCCAGTTCTTTATGAAAATAAATGTAGACAGATTTAAGAATAAAAAAATCCAAGATAACTTAGTAATAGCATGTCGCTACTCAAAAACAGGTGTAAATTCTACTATAAAATTCACCAGTGACCAGGGCACCCAGAACACCTGCTAGTGCTGGGAAGGTCTGTGTTATTCTGCCAAAAGAAGAGAGTGTACAGTCAACAAGTCTGCATGTACCAATGCAAGAATTCATTACAAATAATAAAAAAAAAGACATAAAAGGGAGAAGGATTTGGGAAATTTGTCAAATCTGAAGGCAAACCAGAGTGACTGTTGCAACTTGTTGAGTACAGGGTAAATGATAGAGTTATTTATATTCCCATACGGACATAAGACTCTATATATGGTGCAAACTCAGTTTTCCATCACTCTGCTGCTTGATATCATCAATGTCAAATTCCAGAAACATTTACTAACACCCTTTTACCCCCTCATCCCCATAACCCTCCCTTTTCTTCCCTCCCATCCGCATCCCCCTCCCACTCCTCATCTTTACATAAAAGTTCAGGCTGCATATTAAAAGGAGCTAAAATATTCACACTGTCAAAGGTGGTCAAAGGCTTCTGCGTTCACACAGAAGCTGACAAAGAGGAGGCACCCAGCGCTTGGCCAAAAGAGCACTGTTGAAATAAATCAGCACATACAAAGACACAGAGAGATAATGGGGCTGGAAGCTGGGCCTGGTCCAGAAACTAAAACACACTGCACAGCAGAATACACAGACACATACACACAACGTCTGGCTGGGAACAAAGTCTGCGCATAGATTAATATTTATTTTTGCAGCACACATTGTTCAGGACATACAGTATCAGGAAACTAAAAACATCATAACTCCCCCAGTGTGCAACCTTGCCATGAATCCCATGCCTGAATCAAACAAATAACAAAAACGTCCACAGATGGTTTCACATGGGGGAGTGCAAGAGAGGAACTGGGTATCTCAGAAACATCCGCCAATAGGCAGCATGTTGAAGCTCTGTGAAAGGCCGTAGTGTGTGTGTATATTAGATCATGTGGATACAAGCATCCCTGTGGTGAGCGCTCTTAAAATCCAATCAACAACAATGCGCTGCTGTCGAATCAGTTGTTGTAGGAGAATATTGGCATAATTGAAAATGAAAATAAGTCAATAACGTGCACATATTGCATATTTTCATTTTCATCTGCTCAAACAATATGAATAGTTCTCTCAAAAGATCAAGTCGCACAGCAGAGTGTGAGTCAGGCAACTTTAACAAACCTTGTACTCTTTAGGGATCAGATTCAGAAAATTGCATTTAGGATTTGCTTCTAGTCGCATGACTCCGCAATAACAGAAACCTGCACAGAAATACAACCACTTTCATACTTTACACAGCTGTGATAAGGAGAGTTTACTTGCGGAGCGAAATGCATCATCCCAGAATTTTGAAATACAAAGCACTCATTATTTCCATGTTGGTTTGATGCAAATACTACATTGTCACTCTACTCTCAAGTCTTTGGGAGTTCACTTGAGGTTATTAACATCTTTTTGCTCTGGGAAATCCTCATCTTCAGTTTTCATTTTCATTTCTATTGCACTAATCACTTAACTATGATAATAAGCTGTAGACTGATTTCTATGTTGAAAACCTAGTTGGATTTGACACCTCAAGGCCTCATTTATGCTCTTCTACAACAGCAACAGTGTGCAATAATAATAATAATAATAATGGATTAGATTTATATAGTGCTTTTCTATGAACACATACTCAAAGCACGTACAGTGGATCCATTATTCATTCACTCACACATTCACACTCTGGTGGAGGTAAACTACATACAGCTGCCCTGGGACAGGTTGACGAAGGTGTGGCCGCCAATTCGCCCTTCTGATCACCACCAAACATTCATATGCATTTATACACCAGTGTGAGTAGCAGCACTGGAGGCAGGGAGGGTGAAGTGTCTTGCCCAAGGACACAACAGCACATGACTAGAGGACAGAGCGGGATTCGAACCATCAGTCCTTCGATTATTGGACGACCCTGACCCTGAGTCACGGCCGCCCCACACACGACACGACTGGGTTCAGACACAACACATACCTGAACACATCATTCACTTCAGCGCAGACCCCATACCAATTCAACATTAAACTTCCCAAATACTGAATTAGGCTGAAATTTAGTTGATTTGAGTCTTAGAGCAGAGTGAGACAAACACAGTAGCAATCAATTTCCATCATATTTAATTTACAAAACAAACCACAGTTGAAGATTTCATGTCAAATGCCTGGAAAAACTCATGAGCACTAACTTAGGTTGACAGGGCTATCCAAAAATAAACCCAAAAAGTTTAATTTATCCCAAATGCAACTGACCAGAGCTGCTAAAAGTAATAACCACTGCAGTATGTACTGACTTATGACAAAATGTGCAGCAATTTGTTGCTTATTGTGTTCAGGCTGGTCATTATTATAAACTGTAGATGTTATTACTTTATGAAGTCAAAATCTTTACATTTTGTCATGCTATTATGTAATACAGTGTTTTTACATGATGTGTTATTACATTTCCGAGGCTGGACAAACTAACTGCTTTGACTCACCTATTACAAGTTTAATACTGATATTTTACTTACTGTTACACCAGGTCAGCGTGTGAATTATTTTCTTTTATGGTCATGATTGGAACAGTTTTACCAGTGACAAAATATATCTATTAACAAGTGGTGCCAGGCACAACAAACCCCACCCCTTGCACGCATTTTGCCCATTATAACTAAATGGGAAGATTTTTTAAAAATCCTAAAAAATTGAACTTTGACCAACCTTGCTCAAAATGTAATCACATCTATTCTGGGTCACATCTATAAACCCAGTTTGGTATGAATTCAAACAACAATAGTTTTGCTGCTAAAGTGCTAAAAACAATACCCCTTGCCTCCCCTTTGGAGGGGGTGGGGTAACAACATTTAATTATTATGATGATGCACAAAGCTTGTCTATGATTATTTATGAATGAACACAATTTTTGGTGACATGGTGGTAAATAAACTCATATGTGTTTGCATTTTTGTCCATATAAATCAAAGATGGTGTTTCTATCCATAAAAAGCTTTAAAACACACACACAAAAAAAAACACTTTAATATTTCATGCACAGCATTTTCTATGCAAGTCAATAGATTGAAAAAGGACATTAACAAATATAAAACTTCTGAATATGTCTTGGCTCTTTACCTTTCTATGACTCGCTGTTCAACTCACCAAGGTCCTCACAAAATGAGGCTCCACGTTTACGCAGCTTTTTATTTGCCCCTATATCAACATAGAGAGGAAACAGAGGCCTCCCTGAACTAATTTTGCTCATGAACACTCAGTCATTTGTTGAGCACCACACAGCAGGCCCTGCTGTCTCAGGCCTGAGGATTAAGGCTCAATATTTGTAAACCTCAGTTGGCTTTAGTGCGGAAATGGGGAGTGGAGAAAAATGGGAAGCCTTGGCAAACCAAAGTGTGAAAAACTATCAAATTGTCAGCCATGACAGAAACAGTTACACACACTGGCTTCTGGCTGACACAGAAACAATACACTGTTAAATCTATGAAACACTATGGCCTTGTTTGCATGAATGTGAGTGGGTACGAGTTTATAGGTTTTTGGTTTTTGTGTGCAACAAAAGGAAAGTATATAGAGTTAATAAATATACGTGCCATTTGTGATGAGAATTTCTTTGCCTAGTAACAGAAGCTTCAGTCTAACTTCTCTAACTCCGTGTTTCATGATGCTGAAGTATGTCTTTTATCTGCGGAATACGTCTAATAATTTGATCTACCTTTAAAACAATAACATGAAGAACAAGCTCCTTAACTTCTTCTATAATCTTTAACCTCTTACTCCCACAATGCACATTATCAGCCTCACAACGGGCCCATAAAGTACTAAAAAAATCCCAGGGCCTTATTTCCAGCTGTGATACACAAAGCCAGACCTACTTAAGCCTTTTGCTTTGACCTTTGTTTGAGAAGTTTCCTTTCAGCCCGAGGCCTCAGCAGTAAATTCATAGAGCTATGAAATTCATGTGCCACAGAGTCGATCTAGTCTATCATTAATCACGACTAGAGAAAAGAAGAAACAGGTTACTGAGTCATGTTTTTTTTGCTTTTTTTACTTTTTCTGTAGTAATGGGGCAGATTGTGTAATGATTGCACTTGATATTAACCATGTTCCGCCTATCAACATCCCCTCTGTTGTGAAACAGAGAAGGGAGCACAGGGGTTCAAGAGTATCCAACTCTTAAGTTCAATGCAGAGGCTAAATACTAAATACACACACATGCAAAGGTGCACATATGTACACACACAACCTCAAAAAGAGATACTGTAAAAGTTCACGACAAAAAAACAGTGTCCCCGGTGGTCAAATGTACTTATGCAACAGGTTTTGACAAATTAACCGAAGGCATGACTGACATGTAGAGAAGTGGACTCTCTGTACCTATGTAGGTGATGTGAAGTATATCCTGGGGGGTAATTGTACAACCATTGAACCACAGCATTGTCAATGAGGCGTTGTGTCTGGGTGTGGGTATTAAACATCAACAGTGTGGCCGGCCACTCCATGGGACGCTCAGCACAGTACTTAATTACACATGTCGTGAGCAGCAAGTCCTCAAAAGCAGGAAATGACAACCAAGCGGTGTTCACTTCAAACGCGGAGGCGTAAAAGAGCATTCAATAAAAACTGACTTAAACTCTAAGCAGGTCCTAATGGCCCGTGGGTAATGGTTCAGAGGAAAAGGGGTTCACAAAGGGATGAAAGTGGGTTTCACTTGGACACAATGTAGAGATTGGACATATTAGGGTTTCTTCAAAAAAATAGAAAAAATAAAGGAAAAAAAATATTACCAAGTGCAAAATTTAACAAAAAGGCAGAATTCAACAAAATAATAATGTCCATGTCTCTGTATGTCTATGTTAATGCTAATGATTGAAACTTAAGTCTAAAAGAATGCAAAGGCTGGGGTGACAACATTAACTGTAGTTACAATGACAATCACAGTAAAAAAAAATATTTTTTTAAGTAATGATTTTAATTTTTTGCATTTATTTCCTATATTTATTTCTTAATGCTTACAGAATTTGTCTGTTTGGCTTTTCTAAATGAGTAATATCTGCACTTTTTTTTGATAACCAAGCCATAAACTCATATTGGAATTGGAATCACATTCACAGTATTGCACAGATTAATTGCAAAATGACTTTTTGACAAATCATACAGCCCTAATGGGGGCACATGAGAACACTTTAAGCACTGGATTAATTCATGTTTAATCAATTTCTGCTGAGTTACTGCTATGTATTTAAGTGATTACAGTTAATGTGGAATCATTTTCGTATAACCTGGGACCCTGAGGCCAAATTAGATAAATCACAGTGTGCAGTGGGTCGAGTGAGTGTGAGGAGATCTGAGGAACACTTTACTGAGTGGGTGCTACCATGGGCACGCAAAGATTGTATACACATGTGTACATATGCACACGGATACTCCGACTGCTTTTTGAAACACAATGGCTCTGTGTGCTGATAGCTCAACAGGAAAGAAGTGTAACCTTTGACCTCTAAGGTCATCTCATTAACACCAGGACTCATTCACTGAATGCAAACTGACCAGTGTATGAATAATATAAAATACATAGATTTGAATCATTTAGAACAAGTGCTTCCAGGCACAACAAACCCTGCCCCTCACTCGTATTGTATCTTATTTTAGCATAAATCCAGCTGATGTCATCATGTCTATGCATGTGCTGATGTCAGCATACCAGTTACATACCATATATGTGCCAAGTTTGAAGTACATTGAAACAAAATTTATGTTTTTATAGACATTTGAAATTTCACCCGTTATAAGTAAATGAGAGAAGAAAAAATATTTTAAAAATTCATTAAAAATTTGAACTTTGACCTACTTTTCTTAAAATGTAATCACATCTATTTTGGGTCACTGGAAATCTATAAACACAATTTGGTATGAATTCAACAAAAAAGTTTTGCTGCTACAGACATTTGAAATTTTGCCCATTATAAGTAAGTGGGGAAAAAAAAGATTTTAAAATTCATAAACAATTTGAACTTTGACCTACTGTTCCCAAAATGTAATGATATATATTCTGGGTCACTGACAATCCATAAACCAAATTTGGTATGAATTCAACCAAGAGTTTTGCTGCTAGAGTGTGAACAAACAAACAAAACAAACCAAGAACAATACCCCTTGCCTCCCCTTCAGGGGGCGGGGTAATGAAGTAAGTCCTACTATGTTTGGAAATAAGAATGACATTTGATGTGGTAATGAAATGTTGAAAATAAGTAGATTCTGAAGTATGAGAAAGCTCAACAGCATAATATAATATAACAAAACACGCAAGTAAAAATAGATCATTGGGCTGTTTTTGCTCCTACATGATCACATGACGGTCAAGTTGTTCAGAAAGCAGCAGTTGCTTCTCCTGCACACGACTACTACAATGTTTCCTTCACACACATGGCTGCATGTGCAGAATTTGGCTGGTTAGTACTACTTTGTACTTCTCATTAGTACTAGAGTAGTTACGGAACCTCATAATTTGAAGCACTTTAAGTGTGAACATAATATAAGGTCAATGTCGAGGGAGAGGAGGCAGGCAGACCTAATGTTTAGCTGCATGTAATTGGACAGAAGAGTAGGAGGCAGGTGTGTAGCCATTGTTCACTTTGATGGGATTATTTGTACCTCTCAATGCTGAAAAAACAGGTATCATCAGAAGGCAGTCATCTAAATTTACAATGGCTGGATTTAGGCTTTCCTCTCTTTCTCTCTCCATCCAGGTTCTGTAATTACAGCTGCTCTGTAATTAGGGGCAGAGCCTTCAGGACCAGGGTGACTACTGTCTACTTTAAAAGGTTTGGCAAAGTACAAGACTTCAAACTGGGGGATGGGGGAGAAAGTACAACATTCTTGTTTCGTTCTTCTTCAAATTCACTCTCGGCTTAACGGTCTTGGTGGTTAAATTCCCAAATCAGTCGAATATATCGTACTGGGTTAAACATTGTTACTGTAGGGTCGATAAAAGTTCACTTCCTGCTAAAGTTTTGGGATGTTGGTTTAAGTTATAATCTCTGTCAAGCTTTCGTACCTGTCCCCACTTGTTATTTCACTATCAAAATATCATGTCATCATGTTTTCACTTTACACATTTATTAGAGTAGACAGAAACCAGAAAGAGTTCAAAACAGATGACCAAAGTTATGTCTGATTAAACTGAGTGTGTACGCTCAGTGCATTTGTGAGAATGATAAAAAGGGTTACCTTATTCTGTCCCACCCACTTGTGGACGCCCGTCTGTCTGACTGTTCCATTGTTCTAGTCGGCAGGTGTCACCTTTCAAAAAAATGAAAATGGCATTAATAGTAGGTTCTCAGCCCCTCATCAACAATATACAGTACATTTTACAACTACATAATCACTGGATTGTGTACGCACAAATATACTAAAATCAAGTTTTATGTCTTCACTTTTTACACCTCTTACAAACTCATTGTTTTTTTTTTCCCATACTAAACCACATAACTTGAACCCAATATAGCATGAAATGTGCAAAATGTAATTTCTGATATTAAAGATCTCACAATCAAAACAATAACCTTATTGTTAATAATGCTGTGATGTAGTGTGGGATCATAATCCATGTGATGTGAAATTATGTTTACAGACAAGTAATGTCATGTATTAAAATTGTATCGTATAACATTTAGAGGCCCATAGTTCAATTTAAGTAATGACATAACCACAAGTAGCATCAAACATTACTGTTCACATTAGTATAGTGGATATTATGAAAACAACAGGTGAACAGGCCTTTACACTGAATGATGTAATTCCCATGTTTGGAAACACTGTGGTGACTTTCTAAATATGTTTTTTCTCTAAATTTTAACCTTTCCTATGCAATCTATCATTATTTATAATATTAACCACTGCATTTTGCATTTTTCTGTGAAAATCAGATATTTTCCTAGATTATATTTATTTACCTCATACATGTTCATAAACACTTTGATTAAATTCAAAATTTATTGCATCAAAAAAGAGAACTGTGCTGCACACTTTTAATACCCCTCAACCAAATATAGTGTGAGATTTTGGTGAAAGTTACTGCCCTATAATTTACATTAGATCGTCTTAGTGTAAATTTGGTGCTGAAATCTCAATGCTTTCTTTAGATAATGTGATTATGTCTCAATTATGTCTCCATTTAACCTTGAAAAAGTAGGTCAAGGTAACCCATTTTCAATAGGCTTCTGCTCCATGCCAAGATGCAGCCACAGTATAAATTTGGTGCAGATATGTCAATGCATTCTTCAGGTCATGCGATTACATTGTTGAATGGACAGACAGACAACAAAACGATTACAATACCCTTTCAGCCTGAAGTTGGCCGAGGGGTTAAAAACTGAAGAAAAGGGGACTTTTAAAGCAAAACATATCATTTAAATGAAGCATCTACAACCACTGTCATTTATCAAACTACATAATTTTTACTGGCGAATCAATGTTGCAGAAGATGATGTTTACTACGGAGCCTCTGAAAAGCTGAGAAACTACATTTTACTTGAAAATTTCCAAATGTATTGACAGGATTAGTGGTTCAAAAGTTATTAAATATTTTAGATGCTATAAATTGCAGGCATCTGTTTGGGTGTATGAGGGTTAAGTCTAAATTCTGACATAACTTCAGATGCAGGTTAGAAGCCTCTTGTTGTGTATTGGATGTTGGACATGCTGCAACAGTAACGCAACACAAAACTCCACATTCATCAACACTGTCTATCCTTGCACTGTACCTCACATGTACATTCATCTGCTTCAAGAACTGCAGAGTAAAGGCAGGGATACTCATGTTAAAAATGATGCAGTATTACTGTCATTATCAGATAATCCCCATCATAAACACAGGATCAAGGTATGTGTATACAGTACAAACTCCAACCATTAACCAATGCACCTTTCATCTCAAAGTCATGCCATAAAGCAAGAAATAAAAATGGCAGAAAAAGAAGCATATGTCTAAGTCAGACGCATTTACTCCTGACCTTCCCTGCTAGGGTGCTCTGCAGCTAAGCTGAAGGGATTTGCACCAGCTCAACATTTACACCATATGGATGCTTTATTACAGAGTAATGATGTCTTTCTCTGTCTCGCTCACTCCTCTCTCTAACTAGAGATGATTTGAAAAACCAAACAGCCTTATGTGTAACCAGGTGATTAGAGAGACTTAAGGAGGATTGAGCAGAATTCTACTGAGGAATGTAGAGGCACATTTTTGCTCGTTTGTGTGAGTTACTGTCAGATTCAGTGCCCCACAATTGACTCCATATGGATTCATCAAAGCCAATACAGTTTACTGTTGTTAAATTTGACAATATTAGCTTTTACCGTTCAATAAAAGTAAGCAAAATTCGTCAGAACTTCAGTGAAGCAGCAGATTACAATATTAAGACACTCTATGGAGCCGACATAAAACCATAAGGATTGCTATTAAAACTCCACATTACAGACCCCGTGAATAGACTAAACAAAGACTGGTGTTGAGGTCATTATATACGGCCGAACGAAAATAACATGTCAATCTGTTTCCTGCTTATTTCTTTTGCTTTAGCTTTAGCAATAATTAGATTCATATTGAAATGAGAGCCAGGCTGCGCATTGATTTTAGCTAGAGCATATTAGCAGTGAATAATCAATAATGTGGATTCAGTGCTTATTAAACTGGAATAAGGATGGCCTTTTTCATTTGTCAGCCAATGACTGTTAATCTCATAACTGGCTGTGGTAATGCATTGTTCCTAATAGGAGCATATTACTATTGACAAGGGGTCAAATTACAGTGGTTGCATTGATTAGTGTATGAAATTTAATATGGTTTGTGGAAGAACACTCAAGGATAACTATCGTAGAGCTCTTGTCAAAACACAAGAAATCGAATGAATAGATTTAATGTCATTTTACACTCTGGATAGGAGCCTTAGTACATAACATCAACTGATCTGCCAGGTGCCATAAAAAAGGATCCAGTTGGTGTTGAAATTTGGGGGGAAAGAAAATGCCCACAGGGAAAGAGTTGGTTACTGTGGGCAGCATGAGGGTCTGTGACAAAAAAAAAAAAAAAAAAGAACCTTAGTGAAAACAAGTATTTAGGCCAATGCTGCCAGCCAAGTTATAGCTGTACTTTACTACCATTATCAGCCTCTTAGAATTTCTCGGAGAATTAATTGTAAGGAGTCGATTTGCAAATGAATGCATTAGAAGTTGTGAAAATATAACTGTGGGCTTAGTTTTGGACATTGGAACAAACCGCTCTAAGACAGAAGAAAGAGAGCATCTTAATTTATTAGCGATCTGCAACATTTTTCACCTAGAAGCCAAGGCAACTGGTTCTGTCCAGACTGAAATGAAATTAGTGCTCTTCTTGAACAGGAGAAACAAAAGCGTCTCCTAAAGCAAATGAGGTCCCAGTCTGGCACAGTGAGGTCAGCAGGCTGAGGCCTATAGCCAACCCTACGCTGAGCTGTAGTCCTGTGTGCAAATCAACCGCTTTTCTCCCATTTCATTTCTCATGCGCGGCGTTTGTGCTCCTCTTTTCATGAATGTAGGACCCTATCTTTGGCCCTCCCCTCTGAAAGGACCTTCTCGGTGACGAAGGTGACCTGCCACTGAGAAAAAGGAGGACCTGCCATGAACTGAGTGTCAGCCATTAAATATGATTTCGCCCCTGAATGGCGCGCAAACACATTCAACCACTGAAACTCATTAAGCCCGCATAATCTCTCTTTTCATAAGCATAACAATGATTTCAGCTGTGAAATGCAATGGTTTTGGGGAGCAGAGCCATTGATTTGAGTTGCATTCAAAGTAATAAATCAAGTCCAACTTCACATCCTGGGCCCATTTGCCTAATTCAGCGCCTCTCACCATACTGGTCAATTAGTTTAGAGAGAATATATTCAATACACAGCGTAATTTACTGACAAGGCATAATAAATCCTGTGGCTTGGAGACTTTCCAAAATAACCTTTTGCTGCTTTTTTACCCCTTTGCTAAGTCTACAAAGGTACTAAAAAGTGACCGTTAACTGATGAAAAGTGACTGTAATAAGCAGGGGTTTTGCTACTGTAACTCTGGTTCATGGTTTATACAATCAAAACCATTTTAGATAAATCATAAACGGGGACATGCCATGCGGTTAACTTCCATGTTGTTATGGAAGTTGATCCTGCTCTAGCTCAAATGAGGCCACTGGCAGCCGGAGAAACGGAAGCGTGAAGGTGCCAAGTCTTTTCTGACAAAGTGAGCCGCCTGATTTCTCTCAGAACACTCTCACTCCTGTCTTCTCCATCTCACCCCTAGACATATAGCTCTAAAAGGCTGTATTTTTCTTAATTATTATTCTTATTTCTTCTTAATAAAGTTTTGGTCCAATTTCTATTGACTTTGCTTCAAAGGGGGGAAGCTAGTGGCCCAGCCTGCTAAATTATAGCAGGGTGGACTGGGAGAGGTGGGAGCAGCTGTGATGAGGGCTCTTGGTAGTCAGACCATTGTAATCTGCATTAACCACATTGCTGGGGAGTGCAAGGGGTCAAAGTCTTTAAGTGCCTGCAGGGATGGGTGCTTGTGGATTACATGTTATCGCTCCAAGAGGTTGTAATAATTGTACACTGCCGCTTGCTCACTACCTGTTGTTCAGCTACAATAATTTACATGGAAGACTTCTTTTTGAAGGGGCTTTCATTGTTATTTTGGTCTCAGGAGCGGAAACATGAGGACAAATTAGAAGAGACGGCACAAAAGAATAATTGCAATGCATTTATATTTATGCAGGTAGAAAACACACTTTTCATATACAATTAGTTTCTTGTTCATTTGAATGCCTGGCACAACTAAAGGTACATTTGTTTGGACAAATATAATGATACCAAGAAAAATGGCTTACTTAATAGAAGTTTAATTTCAGAGCTGATATCTCTCCATTTTCCATGTTTTCTTGATAATAACCAAAATCACTTCAGTTCTTATGTCAATATCTATGTCATTGTACTGTACTGTACTGACTTTTGATAGTCTAATTATTTTTTCCACGACTGTATATTGTACATTTTGATACCGTATGGTGTTAAGAATAATTCAAAATGTTTACTTAGACAAATGTCACAGGGCTGATTGGAGTAAATTCCTCCTGGTAATGCTGACCAGATTAAGTGCATTTCCTGGAAGGTGTGCTGGAACAGATTTGGCTGGACACGTTTCCTTAGATGATCTGCTCACTCTTCTCTGACGGAACATTAAAGAGTGAGAAGAACAGTATTATGCCTGGCCTCTCTTCAAACACGCTAAAACAGTCCCATTTTTTCCCGAGCATTTCAATATGCTTTTTCTACTTCACGTCATTTATCAAATAAAATGAAGTGAAAATGACTAAGGAATTAATGAAAAAAGACTTACTTTCCATTGAGACTATGAATTATTTATAGCTACATTTCAGAGTGATTGAAATTGCAAATTAATCCCATTAACCTCTCTGATGGCAAGAATAAAAGCATATGTCCTGACGAATGTTTGCTGGGCTCAAATTTAGTGCTATTGAGAGCGGCTTTTCCCAGGCAAAGCCCAGCAGACAGATTGTATGCTGTGTCGCACGGAGCTTATATAGATCCTCACAGTCTCTGTCTGAGTCTGTGGAGGAATGACAGAAAGCTCAATGGAGGCGTCTGTCTCCCAGCCCGACACCCTGTCCAGTCCTTTCCCTGTACCTCCGAGCCTGTGATGAATGCACGCAGGCCTCTCTCTCCCCCACATACATCTGACATTATTAACACAATATAAAATGTGATGGAGCGCTCTGCCACGCCGCTGGGCCCCCCAACCCAGCAAAGCAAAGCTACATTGTGATTTATTCCCACAACCATGAAAAAGTAAGCGTGCCATTAAAATCACAGGTGTTTGGAGGCCACACGACTCGCCGGGCACAATCGATAATGTGACTCTTTTACATGGCTCATTTTGAGGCCGCCGCTGCATCATACACCATTAGTGAGGCCTTGATCTATTGAGGAGCGGACCCTTGTCTGACTCTATAAGTATGGGCGTGCATAGATACAAGCTAACAAGGAGTTTACACATGCATGCACACACTGACGTAGAGCTGTGTTTACGGCGTCTCCACCTGCACTCCCATAATTCAACACAGCTAATGTAGGAGATAATGTACTGTAAATGGCAAGAGCTCTGATTGATACCTGCACTTAGAACAATTACTGGTGTAAAAACTTTAGGAAAAGACAAAAGTTTGCACTACACTGTAGTTACCGTAGGATTACCGACTTGTGCTCAGGAAAGTGATTTGTTAGTGTTTGTTGAGCGTGTTCCCAAGGCTATAAAGTGTGACACCTGCAACAAATAAGGACTAATGCTCTGGTTCCAAATGAATACTTAGCACAACCTGTAAAAGAATGTGCTGCCTCTGCCCTTTCACAACCTAATGTTGTATATCTAAAATCAAATAAAACAAATAAAGTAAACTTTCACTGGTAAATGTAATAATTATCACAACACAAATTTAAGCGTAACTGTGACCATCCTTCAAAAATGAGATTAACATTTTCAGTAGGCTTTATAATAAAGTCTGTGTAGCTTCTGCACTATTGAAAATCAAATATTCTGTTTTCTAGAGCTTAAATTCTGTTCATGAACCTGTTAATTTCAAATACTCCTGAGTCATTCTGGTGCTAGCATAAACATGTTTTTATTTCCAAGCTAAACTGATATACTCAGGAAAGGTATGCAAAACATTTCTGAAAAGGAAGACCATTGTTTCTGCAGCAATTCCCTGATAAAATAAAACAGAATGGGACTTATGGGAACACAAGGATGGGGGGGGAGTGATCCGCCTAAACTTCCTTGTCGCTGAGAGTGCATTCTGGATGACAATGTTGTTGAGTTGGAAAAACAAAACTACTATTCAAAACGACTGGGGGAAATGCAGACGGATTGTTATCTGAAAGCACGCGCACATCCCAACAGAGTAAATTATTATTTTTATAAATTCATTAATACATGTAATTCCAAAGCTGTCTATTCGAGAAAAGCCTGTCCTTTGTTTTCCTCACTCACCTCTTTCTCTTTCACTTTCTCTGTTTTCTTTTTCATTCTCTGTGCAACTGCCATGAAAATGAACTATTAATCTGTTTCCCAAAGGAATTCCTCATGCCACGCAGGCCTGACAGCCGCAATACGATGGTTGTTGTGTGGTCAACAAACAATTTTCCTGGGCTTCACTGCCTTTCAAAGGCACTTTTTCATCCAGCCCTGATCATGTGAAAAATGTCGTTGTCAAAGGTTCTCTGCTTTTCTTCTCACACAAAGATGTCAGATGGAGAGAGTTAGAATTTCCAAACATGTTAATCCGCGTGAGCGTAAACTCAGCCCCTTCCTCCACAGTGCTCGAGAGTTCATTCAGCATGTTGGAAATTTCCTGTGCTTGAGTAACACAAGTGTTCCTTTGAGTTAGGATGCAATATGTCCTTAAACTGAAATGCAAGATTATGAAGTTGCCCAATTCAATCTAACAATTCATGCAAATTCCTCGAAATGTCCTTGATTTCATAAAACAAAATGGCATCTGTTGTGTAAAAATGGAAACTTTTCAGCGTTATGAAACTTCATTTTTAACAAGACAAGACTATTTTAGGTCTGATGTCAGAAACTTAATGCTTTTGATAATTATTAGGACTCTGAAATTAATCCAAACTTTAACTGAGCCTCTGTTGTTGTTAAAGCAGTGATTTAGTCATGTGTGTAAATCGTCTACATGGGCTGTTCTTCTGCGCTCGGCCACGCCCCAAATGAGACCACCTCTCACCAGGTCGACGGGGGTAAAAGGTGGAACAACTCATTACAGCCACATACTCCCCGCCTCTTCCTGTTTGCAGACCCGACACCCCTCAATCCACCCATCATCCCTTCATCTCACCCTCCTCCTCCTCCTTCACTCCAGCCTCTCATCACCGATCTCTCCTGTCATCACACACACATCCCCTGTCACACCGCCGTCTGATTGATGAGGCCACTTTTGATAATGGCATCAGGAACCGGGGTGTCTGCCTTGTCATTAGATACTATCGGAGCTGTCTTATTACAGCGGAGGAAGACCCCGGGCAGATGGACAGGTTCCTCGGTGTGCAGATATGGCCACCGATAATAAAGCTCTCCGACGGTATGCTCTAATATAGTGGGTGGAGTTAATCCATCCATCACGTGTCAAAGTTCAAACCACATGAACTTCCTACTGTCAAGCTGACAGCTGCACTTCCTTGTAGGAAGGATGGACATTACTGTCACTGTCATGGAGCTAAACATTTTTAAACTTACCTAGCTTTTTTGTTTCCAATCTAACAAGGAAGTGTAAAAGTAGTGTTTTAGTATCTTTATACAATACAACAAGGAATTTTAAAATGTACAACTGCCTGTTAGCACAGAAATGAGAAAAGAAGGAATTTATTTACTAGAGCATATGAATAATTCATCTGTGTGCGTGTGTGTATATTCTATTCTATTCTATTCTATTCTATTCTATTCTATTCTATTCTAGTCTAGTCTAGTCTAGTCTAGTCTAGTCTAGTCTAGTCTATTCTATAACAAAACCAGTCTCATCCTGAAAGGCTGGTTCAAAACACTAGAAAACCTTTTCAAAACTTCAGAAATGACCGAGCCTATTTGAAATAAAAAAAACAAAACAAAACACCATGCCTAGTAAAATCCTGCAAAAAAGTCAAACATAATCTTTATCTTATAATTGAATAAAATCTTAAAAAAATGTTATCAGTCAATGCATAGCTCTTTGAAAACAAACTTAAATGTATTTTTTATTCTATCTAGTTCAACACAAAAACTGACAAAAAAAAAAAAGTCAATTTGTTGAATTTCAGTTCACAGCTTTAAATTATTTCAACAAAGTTCTGTGTTTGATGCCAGGGTTTTCGTTTCTGCTGGTCTCATGTACTGACATTGGAAAAAACAAAAAAACAAAACAACATAGTGCGATTGAAAGGGATGCAAAAATATAGCATTTATTTTATCCATATTGTTGCAAAAATGTGCCATTGTACTATGGTTACATATAACAGTTGTATATCATGTGTCATAGTATGAGCTAAAATCTATAATAATAATAATAATAATAATAATAATAATAATAATCTATTGTCATGTTTTAATGCAACAAGTCTGCAACAAATCAACTACATGGATACTAACAAATATTATGTTGTTATCCTCACAAAAATATAGTTTGAGTTCCAACTAAATTCATCACCAGAATGAATGAAAAAATAATTCTTTGTGTTATCTCCAAGGTTTCCATTAATGCAGCACAAAGGTGAGGTAATGATCAAAAGAAAGCAGAGAAAGAGGGGCCCTGCAAACCAGGATAAGAACCATACAACGCTCACAAAGGCCTGGGCTTGCCAGTTGAAGAATAACTATGGTTTGAATTATGGATAGATCTGAATAGTGTCTCTTCTCTACAGATGGCTGCACACATGAGAATCCCAAGGCCTGTATAATTGTATTGCTAATAAGGACTAAAGCCAATTAGGCATTTAAGTGTGCTGTAATCACTTGGAAGGGAGAGACGAAGGGAGAACCATGGAGGAGATAGAAAATCAGGCCAAAGGACAAATGAATGCCTCCCCTATTTCTCTCCCACACTGACAACCATAATTAGACATAAACTGTATGTATGCTACTGAAAAGTCCCCGGTGGGGAAGCCAGCCGTCATGTATTTTCACCACTCCTGCCCTGATTCATTCATTTTGTATTGTCCAGGAGGTTTGTATGACAAGTGAAATGAGGCAAAAAGAGAAAGAGGTGCTAGTCACTGCTGCGTAGCAACCTTTAAACAAAAAAGAAACTGTCGTGTCAAAATAATCTGAAAAAAAAACATATAAGAGAGTACGAAAGATGAAACACATTTGTCTTTTTAAATAGCTCTGTACAGTTCATGTCCACTGTCTTGCACATAGATGCATAATTCCAACTTCTGATAATATCAAAAACCCATTTTATCATTTTAGAATTTGCTGATGTAGTTATAAACAGGAAATATCTCAAATTTGGTACGACTCATGGGTTTTCTCAGCATCTACCCCTGCATGCCAGTACCATTCATTTTCAGCTCACATTAGAGTTTGTAGACGAGTCCAACAATTATTTCCTCTGATGATGGTATAATGAGCAGCATAAAAATAGGCCATTTTAAATAAATAAACACATTTTTCCCAGAATCCTAAAAGAGGGAAATTACTTTTATATTGTAGCCAACACAAAAGCAAATAAACCAAGGTAATCCAGGAAATTTGACCACTGATGCGTTCGACTGATGCTGAGTTAATAAGTAACTCCTTATTTCACGGCTCGTCCAGTGAGGTCATTTAAAAACACACAAAGAGACTGAAACTGGGAAAACTTTCTGGATATAGTTTATGGTTAAAATGCAAACTCTTAATAGGTTGCTTAGAAGGAAATTGACATATTTTTAGTAAGTGCTGATCATGTTTTTTGCAACTAATGAAATGATTAACTTTGGCACTGATTTTAGTAGTTTCAGAAATCTTGAATGACGACATAAAAGAAAAAAAAACAGTATGAAAAAACTGAATGTACTTTTCTGGATTGCAGCATTACTGTTAATGGGACTGGTGTAACCATGTACCAACACTGCAGACGGGCCATAAAATCCTCCAGACAAGCTGTCTGTCACAACATTTGTTTGCCAGATTACATTCCTCTCTGCCACTGAAAGTGGCCGTAAAATGGGTGAAATTCTCTAAGCAGCATTGCTCTGTTCTCTGTAACTGCAATATGTCTGCAGTCAAATATGTTTGGAGGTGGGACTGTCAGCACAATACCGTATACCGAGGGCTTTTTTCATGTTCTGGAACTTTTTAAACTTGAGCCGGCCACGAGGACAAAAGACTGGGACGTCTATGAGGAGTATCAATACGTTTAAACAGGGGCATGCATTTCTCATAAAGTGGCTCCAAAAGCGGAGCGAGCCAATGGGAGGGGGCTGCTTGATCAACCCATAAAGGGAACCTCAGTTATGAACCAGAGAAAGAAAAGAGGAAGAAAGAATTGGGCAAAGGGGAGAGGAAAAAAAGTGAAAGAAAAGGTCATGAGTGGCAGTTGATTTGAGGAGTTTCTGCGACCCCACAAAGGGCCATGACATCATCAGGTATTGAAGTGAGAGAGGAGGAGAAGGGGTTCTTTAAAAAGCTGGCCGCTTACCGAGGCCGTAATTACATTTGCGCTAAACATGCCCAAGTGCTCCTGTGCTGTGGGGGGAATCATTTTCAGGGGTGGGAGTTGGGAGGCTGAATTAATCAGCTCTGTTTGCTGTGGGGACTCTTTATAACAAAAAATGTTCTCACCACAAGCTTATGTTCAAAAAACATAATGTTCCCTGCGTCTTCTGGTCTTTGAAACTCACTGAAATCCATTTGTTTCTTTGATTGTTTTTGTCAACTATTAGAGCAAAACCACCCAGAAAATTCTAACTGTATGCCACGATGAAAAAAAAAAAAAAAAAGTTTCATCCACTCTAACATCACCCTACCGACCCCTCCAACTCTGAGCCTTTCCATAGTACTGGGAGCATATAAAGCCTTTGCAGTGCATGGTGGGTAGGCATGGCGTGAAGTGTACAAGGAAGGAATGCTATTAAGTAAGTTATGCACATAATGAATCTGAGCAATGCTTGGGAAAACTTCAGCAACATTTATTCCTCTTTCAGTTTAGCCTATTTCTCAGTGAAAAGAACAGGCCAAGTGGTGAATACAGTAAATCACTCTTTAGTTCTGCCAGAGCTGTTGTCACCCAAGACCAGTGCCCCCAAAGACTTCATCTATTTACAACCACATGGTGAGTCCAATCTCGTGTCAAGTTTTTAAATAGGCTCAAAATATACAATGCTCCCACTGTTATTCTTGTCAAATTTAACGCAGAAAAAAACGCAATCAAAATGATCATATTGTAGCAGCCTGACAGAATTTTAAAAGGAGGCTTAACGGCGTTCTCAAATATAAATCAAGCATTCAACCGGGGCAGTACAGTCGTGGTGATCGTGGTGTGATGTGAGGGTGACAAATTCACCAGCGGTATGATATTTGCGGGCTCGGGGCTTTTCTTCGCTGCTGCTGACATGCAACAGTCCAGCATGACGTGTCATCACTATCCTGACAGACCCACAGTGGCGGTGGTGCGGCGCATTCAGCCAGGAAATTCAATTAGCTTTCCCACGATGACACCGCTCTGCTGTCAGGATGACACACTGTAATATGATAAAATTATAGGCAAACACTTGCGATTCAATCTCTGCCCTGTGGGACGTCAGTGCCAAGAATCATACAGCAACATGCTAATTCTACACTGACAGCTTATTCACTGCATTCAATCTCATCCCCCTTTCTACTGCAAGATGAATGTCCCCTTTTACACCAGTGGATGCATTGTTTTTAACACAGCTGGGCATTTACTTCACACACAGACACATTTTTTTTCATATTAACAATGCTTTACTGTTACGCAGCCATGCAAAACCATTCTATCAATGCTGCTTTGTGCTGCTTTGAGAAGTAACAACCCGTTTAGTAAACTGTCATATCAGTGTTAAACTGCCTTGGTGTAAAGAAAAAATATGATTCTGTGTTGGGTTTCAATCTAATAATCACATTCTATAATTATATATGTTTTCAATAATTAAAAGTATGATTAAAGTGTGGCTTTGTAACTTCACCAGTGGTTGTTGACTCGTTTCACTTTGGGATCCACATTTACTGTAATCCAAATCAAGGAAGAATATATTTCACAGGCCGGTAAGCACATATTCAACATCAGCAAATGTAAAAAAAAAAATTAATTAATTAATGACAATAATGAAAATGATAATTAAATTAACATTATAAACTACATACTCAGTTCTAGAGCTGATAAAATGGGATTTTTTGTTTTAAAAACACATTGTGGAAACTGTTTTTATTCTAAACAACATTTCAGTTTCAGTGGTTTTGGGTTTCAGTCCATTTTTATTTTCATATTTACATAAATCCATGTTTAATTCCTCAGTAATTTCTACATACATTACAAAACAGTGACAGCAACAGTTCTAAAATACATGTTCCTTTCACCTTACATGTGTTTTTTCTTGTATTTTTTATACTTAATTCTTGGTTTTTTTTTTTTTTTTTGCTACTTATGGGTAAGGAACCAAATATGGTAACTTCATTGACCTTGATTTTCTACATAACTTTTTTTTTTTTTTTTTTTAAATTTTTACAAAACTAATAAAGTCTTGTTAGGTGCTCCAATAACACACTGAATTTCACAGTATTACTAGTGCTCTATAAAGGATTAAAAATACCAAAAGACATAATCTCAACCTGATAGTTTTCAGTCAGTGTCCTGCACATCTGTCAGATCAGCTTTTATTTTTAAATAGCCCCATTCACAATGAGTCTGCGGACCACTTTTGGGTCACCACCCACCAGTTGAAAAAACTAGATCTTATGCTGTACTGTTTCACAATTGTTCACAAGATTTGAAGGTTCAGAAGTGGTTTGTTGGGGCTTGAGTTTACTTCCAAGAACAGCACATGATCTTCTGACTGCTTCAGCTTCCAACTGTCTGGCTCTATTAAACCTCAGCGGATGTTTTCCATAATAAAATCACACAGCAGAATCAGAACTTGAAAGAGCCACACTGATTTTGCAGGGTCTGCCATACATAAATATTTTGCAACCCCGTCTCAAGGAAATTAAATTCATATGCAACAAAATTAAAGCCTCAGATGCGTTTTGTTATAAATGTAATGTTGCCTGTTGGGGATGAACAGAATGACCAGCCTTGTTGTTGACTCCTTGAGTTTTTTATATTAATGAGTAATTTATTTGTGTGGCACAAAAAGGGGAATAAGTAACTACAAAACAAAATAAACACAAACTAAAATTAGTTTTGCATTAGGGCTGAGTCAGGTTCTTATTTTAGAGATGAGTATTGGTTCAGAATTAATGCATTTCAACAAAGAAATAAAAGTTTGTTAAAATTTTCATTCTCAGGCTCCAGAATGTAAAAGTAAATTGTCAAAACATTGATATTATATTTCTGCCACAGATACTGAAACAACTCCATTTACAATATATGCTAGTTCTGAAGAGCATTTACTTATGGAAAGATAAAATGGTTTAATTTGACATCTATTCAATGTATTGAAAATGATACGTATGCTGACAAACATGACATGCATTTATTAGATAAAACAAAACCACAATCTTTATTGGACACAAACCCAAGTGCTTTTGTTGCCTAAATACATACATTTGCTACTTCAAACATACTACCTCAACATTCATTCATCCCAAGCAATACAGTCATTCTCACATGTAATATATATTCATCTGAGCATTAATCACCCTGTGCATTATAATTATTCTGTACATATTCAACCATCCTGTGCAATACATTTTAAAATGTTTCATATTCTCAATTTTTATTCTTTTATCTTTATATTTGTATATAGAGTTAACTGCACTGTCTTGTAGGACTTTATCTTTTACATATTTTGCACCTTATATTTTATATATAATTACCTGTTTGGACTGAAAAAGGAGAAGCTCTCCAATCTAGTTGTAAATTCAGTATAATGACAATAAAGGGCATTCTATTCTATTCTATTCTATTCTATTCTATTCTATTCTATTCTATTCTATTCTAAATGCAAGCACCAATGGAAGTTGAACTACAAACCTAAGTCTCTGGTGGTTTTGTACATGCTCCATCCAGCCCACTTACACCCCGTCTAGTGTGGAAAAATGAGTCATAGATCATTCAGTGACAAACAACTTGTAACTAAATCAAGACAAAGATGTGTAATTTAACTGTATTAAACATATTTTCTCTGATATGCTCATGTGTACATTTTCAATATTTTGACACAAATATACCAGTAACATTCAGAACATTTTCTATTGTAGTTTTATGTGAGCACTGTTACCTATAATCAGTGTTGGGAGTAAACCATTACAAAAGTAATACATTACATTAACAGATTACTTTAGTAGTGTAAGGCATTACTAATCAATTTTCAGTAATATTTTACTCGGTACACGTTCAATAGTGCTTGCATTACAGCACACTTTTCGGCCATAATTTAATTGGTCAAATGAAAAAAAAACAAAAAAACAGCGAGACCTCAAGGAATAAAAAAATGTGGCAGGAAAGTTCTACATGTATGTCCTGTTGGTGTTCAGCCAATGGGTGAAGATGGCAGAAGACAGTCCATTGTCCACATGGACGTCATTACTAACCCTAACCCTGCTTTACAGAAGCTAGTTAGCATTAGCATGACCCGTGTGATCAGCAATGACAAGGTGAGCTGATGTTTCTATGACTAGTTAGAATCCTTTATCAATTGCAGATTAATATCTACCAGCGTCCTCAGAACCGCGCTCCCTGTTTGAACATGTAAAATGCTGAAAAAAAATGGAAGCGTTCCTGTTGGGATTCGAACATCGTTGATCGTAGTGTTACTAACTGTTACTAACTATCCCTCCACATGTCCTTCACAGCGCAAATGTATGCATCCCAAGGCTCTGCTATCTCTTGCACTGGGGGGGGGGGGGTGATGACACTCTGTCACTCTGTATGTACCTTAAAAGTAGTACAGGAGTCATGTAATGCATTACAGTTCTGAGAAAGTAATATTGTAAGGCAAGGTAATACTTTTAAATAACAGTAACACGTAATCTGTAATGTATTACAGTTTGGAAGTGACTTGCACAACACTGCCTATAATAAAGAAAAGCATGTACTGTACCGTATGTTATTAATGAATGTAATACCATGATGAACATACTTTTACCTATACTGTGTACAAACAATACCTTGGTGTTTGAAAACTACTTGAGTGTCTCCAAAGACATGCAAACACGTTCCCACACTTAGTGGACTTTAGTTTAGCAGTCAGCAATGATTCCCTACTCAATGGATTGGATCTTTCTTGCCTCAAGCTCTTATCCATTTTCTCTGTGCCATGATCTATTTTATGGATGTTCCTCCATGATGGCTGCATGTTGCCATTGATGGTTTCCTTTCTTTATTTCTCCAAGGACTAAGAACACCTGTCTGCTTTAATCACTAAGTCCTTCCCAGCAGGAATGCCATCACTGAATGGACATGGAGCTGCTATCTGACATTGATAAAAACAAGATAGTATAGATCCTCATTTGGCAACAACACAGCACTAGCAAAGAGATCAACCAGAGCATCTGTCTGTTTCTCAAACACTCCAGTTGTGTCTTCATAGTCTGCTGATACATGACTTACTAATATCATGCAGGACAGAGATTGGAGCCTCAGGGGTGACTCATTGTACATAAATGGAACTTTGATGAATGAACTCATAATTTCATGAGTCACTCCAATTATGTGAACAGTCATAGTCATTTTTAGGATAATACAGCCATAGGATTTTCCCAGAAGCTAGATGAGTCATTAAAAAAGCATTACGATTAAAATAATTAACTATTTTCCTATGTTTTTTTGTGGAAAACCACATATTGATCATCAGGACAAGACAAAGCTGGAAAATGAACTGAAAAAGCTGCACCAGGCCATTGTTGTGACATTTCTAAACTTGTTTTCATATCTATAACACACAGGAACTTTGTCAAATTGGGGAAAAAAAATATCACATTGTTTCAGGAAATGACCACAACTATTCTGGGAATTTGCTTCCACTAGATGCCCCTGTTTGTTTCATTGGACAACAGCCTTGACAGCTATGAAATAATCTACCAGTGAGGTTAGCAAACTATATTACAGCCACCAATCAACACATACCATCTGACTGAAGACAAGCCAAATGCAGTAGACATCAGTAAGCTACACATCAATGGAATTTTTTTTTTCTGAATGCAAATAATGACCAAAGTTTACTCAGTGATGAACAGATCGTACTATTAGTTTTTCACGGAAAACAATTTGGCCTTGAATGCACAATGTTTGCACCTCATGGACTTTTATGAAAGGTCCCATTTAGGATTTCACATGAAACCCCCTACCCACACCTCCCCTTTGTGAGAGATAAGGGCAGGAGATTAATCAATATCTCACCGTTCAAAAAAACACACACACACACACACACACAAAGCTGGACATCATTATAGTGACTGTTGTCCTTACACTGGCAAAATGAATCATTGGCACATAGTGTCTGACCTTAAAAGTTTCAGTCAACAAGCACTTTAGCCATATTTTGATCGGACAAAACATCACTGCAAATAATTGCGTCAAAGCTCATGTTTGTGTGGGTAACGTGAATATAATCTGGTTTTAATCATAAACCAGATAGGGAAGAGTTGTTCTGGTTCTTCTAGGAAACTGCAATTTTTACTAGAAACAACAAAGATCAAGCATTATATTAAATAGTTAATAAGCTTTTTATTATTATATACTTGCTCTGTTGCTACTGTATACTGCTTGGCTGTGAACTGAAGGCATTGGCATGGTAGTTTGTTTCTCCAGGATCCAGTGGAGGTAGTCTTCTTAGCAGTAATAAAAGGTAGGATTATCGCCTTGCTTGTAAAGACTCCCAACCTATTTAGGTAAAGTGTAAAAAGCGACAGGAACCACAGCTGATAGTTAAGTCAAGGCAGGTGTTTGGGAAAATTACAGCTGCTGCACACAGAATGGGTTATCTGTCAGAGGCGTCTGCTTTGTTAGGTACACTGTGGATCAGTGAGGCTTGTAATGGCCCACTGTATAAGGTGTAGTGGTTTAGTATGTGAATGGAACATTTATCTGACAATAGCTGAATATCTGCTAACACACTTTCTACATCAAGGTTTTCCCTAGCTTTGTAGCAAAGCTGTGATAGCTTTTTGCAGGTTATTTGACTAAAAAACAGAACATCTTTCACATTGTTTTGTTGTGATATTTTTACTTAAAGCTCAAATCTGATCATTGAAATCAGACCACAATTAAACATTTTACCAAAAATAGAAAGGAACTTTTTAAAATACCTCTTTCTAGAAAAAAAACGTTGTCTCTTCTGGCAAAATCTGGACTAATTCGAAACCTCTTCTCTTCAAATTGGAGAAAAAAATCCCAGCAGTATTTCTGTGTCTTCAGTCTAGCTACTGTGCAAAAATGATAAAGTGTTACACCCGAGTCTTATTATGGTCGATACACCTTAAGTACTCTTTTTCAGCATTACAGATTAATTAGATTTCTACTGTAACCCTGGACGAAGTGTCAGAACTCTGGTGATCCTCAAAGCGTTTCCTCAAGTCAACAGCTACAACATATCCAGGCAAATCCCAGATAATGTATCCCAAATATTTAGCTAATTAAAGTTTTAATTTACTCCTCAAAAGTTGGAATTAGTGGTTCTAAGGAACAATGTCCCAAAAAGTGTTTGTGGAAAATATTAGGAACGTTGGAAATCCCCAGAAAATGAAAATTTCTTGAATACTTTGGAAAATGACCAGGGTTTAATCTTGACTGTATTGACTGCACATTTACACGGTCAGCAGAGTGCATGGAGTACAGTAGTACTGATGCTGAATAGGACCCTTCCTGACTGAAAAACAGCTACTTTCACATTGACAATGGTTGCTGAGGTGCAGACACAGAACCCCCTCAGAGTTCAAAGATGACAAGTTTCCCACAGAGAAACACCAAGGCACTCAATTGAACTTGTCTTTTTCTGTCTCTTTGCAACAAAATTCAGCTTGTGGTGAAATAAGATTGAGCTTCATTAGGTTTTAAAAAGATTTGCATATCTTACAGCTCCTCTAGTTTACATGGTCTGGATATTTAGGAGGCCTCCGAATGGGATTATTCTCCAGCTGTGGGTCTTGTATGTCTCGGAGTGTTTGTGCAGCAAACAGGCTTCTATATCCACTGGTCAGTCACTCGGGCCACTGGTCACCTCTGCCTCCAATTCTGCCTATAGATTTCCTTCGCTGTGTGGCCTGAGACAGGTCAGGAGGTCAGCATCTTGCATGGCATTCAGGGAGTGATTGTTCTCCAAAGGCCTTGGGTGTGGAATCTATCATCATTAATGCACCAGTCTCCTCTTGTTAACCGGCTGCCCAAACATGATGGAGCAAGGATGGACGCCTTTGAATTGGCTGCTATTGAAGAAGATCAAATTCGTCATTTCATCTAATAATTAGGTGAGGTAGGAAAGAGCCAAACAGGTCAGAAGGTCATCCACATATGGTGATTTCAGCTCCATTTGATAGCTCAGAGTATGAGAATTGATGCTTATCATTATTAAATTAGTCTTCCATCAGGAAATCCAAAAAATGGTCCAACATATAAAGCATTAAAATTCATTTTCTGATAGATAAATATGTCACTTAACAATTTACAGAAACTATCCGCCGTATGGCTATGGAGTAAAAACCACCACCAGTGCGATGTCCATATTTCAGCCTGCTTTTCGCAGATTGTATGACAACAGCTGCAAATTCTCACATTGATGAATTTGCTCAAATGTACGCATCCTTGGAAATGTTTACATAAAGATTGTGAACCTGGGTTAGATATTGCGACCCAGGACTAACATTAGTGTCCTCCATCACCCGGTCATGCACTTCTTTCAGCTTACGGCTATTAAAACTGTCCACATGATATAGGTGAGAGAAGCCAGCTGCTAATGTTAGCGTGAGGTCTTTCTTCTCTCATGTGAAGGGCACCCCCCCCCATCCCTCCATCCCTCCATCCCTGGTCCAAAGCAAACGACTCTCCCATTTTATCATTGTTTCAGTTTAACCTTTGACCCCACACGGGAAACTAAATAATGAATTCCATATTTCTCGATGGTGGTCGGCGGGATTGGCTGTTAGTGACTATCAATCAAAGCCAGCAGAGCAGAATGGTCACATGACTGACCACTGAGTCACACACGGTGTCCACAACCTCCACATGATGAGGTCACTGCAACTCTGACACCATATTTAGTATCAACACATCATCAGACATACATGACTAAGGTAGACCAAGGAAAATTAAACTTCAGTTGATGATTAATTTTCAGAAATAATTTCAAGTAGTGATTTATTTGTCTTTTTGAGTTCATTTTGAGCCAGTAGTATAGTATAAGCCTAGTAATAGTACCTTTATATACATCCAGAATATGTGCAAGAGCCATTTACTAGCAATAAACACTGGTTGACAAATGAAAACTGCATTCAGGTTTGCATTTGAGGCTATGAACAAAACTCGCTCGTAGGAAATTTGATATAAGTAACTCCAATATACAAAGAATGATACTAAACAAAGTATAGAAAAAAAACTGCTGACAGTGAAAGATGCCATTAGAAGTTGAGCACTGTGGGATAAAGGGGACTAATTATATCTGAAGCAGTGGAAAAACATGTGGAAACAGTCACAAAAATATGACATTTCTGTCAATTAATTATAAAAAGCCAGTCCTTCTGGTTGTGCCCCAGGGAACTTTACATGGAAACAAAAGTATATTGCTGTCAATAGTGGCTTTTCCACTGGACATCTGTGCAAAACTTTATGGAGATTTACTAAATGCCAAAAAAAAAACAGAAGTGCGTAATGTCCTTTTTCCATTAAATCACAAATGCGATGATTTGTTTATTTATTATCGTGAGATGACAAGAGAAGTCATTCCATAAACATGGCGACAAATGTAAATATCATGTTGATTTACAGATATATTCATTATTATTATTATATATTACTCCTCTATTCTGTAATTAATTAAAAAAAAATTGGGTTTCCTGGTGTGTCCACACATATCGCGCCATGTTTCCTTTAAAACTCTTCTTCTTTGCTTGTTGTAACGTCCGTCAACATCGTTTTTTTTTTTGTTTTTTTTTATTTCATATGACTCTACTTGCAGAAAAGGGTCTTTCCATTGCAGTTTTGCGTGATTTAGCAATGTGCAAATGTTGGGATGTAACTAGTTATGAAATGGAACAAATTAAGAAGGAATTAAAACAGGTTATAGAAATCCACTGGATTTTTGCCAAAATGAATATGAAGATAGCTTTGCAGCACCTGGAGGGTTCAAATTCAAAATTTATGAACTATTAGGGTTTCAAATATACAAATAAATGAACAAAGACTAATAAAAGTGGGTTTAGCTAAAAATGACCCCTTTAACACAAAACTAGATGTTACTTTACTATCTTTGTAGCAAACAGTGAGTTTCTTGACATAAAATTATCATATCACATTTGTGTTAATGGCAGCATAACTCAAACGGGACCAGAAAATAATTTGTGTTATTACTAGGGGTGTCAGAAAAAATGTTCTGAAATATATTGCAATATTTCATTTCACAATACTGTATTGATATTTAAAAGTACTGTATTCATATTTTTAGGTATTTATTCAAATGCAGATATGGCAGAGGTTCCTTTTTGTTTTTGTTTTTTCTTTTTTGTTTATATTTTATTTATTATTATTAACACTGCTTTATTAAACGATGGTTATTTGAAGCATCCTAAAAGCACTTTTTTACTCTCTGAGAGAGGCAGATGTTAGTTCATTTGTTGGGATTGTATAAAAATAATGTTACAATGTTAGTTATGAACTAACAGAATATGAACATTTGAGCAGGATCTTAAACTGTAATGTCTGTAAAATGTAATTTAAGTTTTTATATATTATATTATATATATATTTAGATCCTGTTCTGATCAAATAAAAATGCGGTTACTATTTGTGCATATTTCTGGTGTAATTCAATTCTTCCAGGAAATGATTATTTTAAAAAAGAAACAAAAAAAAAAAGTTTTGTTAATAATATCATGATATATCGTGATATGTTGTATCGTGATCCGAGTATTGTGATTTGTATTGTATCGCCATATTTTGCCAATATACACCCCTAGTTATCACCATTAATGACTATTCATGTTTTTTCTAAAGTTAAGTCCCATGGAACACAAGAGAAGGGGCAGGACTTTGGCTCTATTTTGTACAAAATAATTGGAGTTAAATAACTATGATAAAAAAATATTATAGTGAAGAAATTATTACATGATAACTGTGACAACCTTAGCTATGGTGACACAAATGTGCATGTTAAGAACATTCATAAATGTTACCATCTAGACGTGTTTTCCAGTAGTTCTTTGTAATGGGATACTGATGATTCAGCATCAGGAGGTGCAGTAGATGCTGAATACCAGTGGCCAAAAATCATGTAATGCTACACTGACTATGGTGTTTACTGAACCAGAAACATTACTTTTATTATCTTTTTACTGGACAAAATTCCAAACTGGTGAGAGAAGGAAAATATCTGGCCTCAGTGCGTACAATATGTCTGTGTGGTTGAATTGTTTATGCTCCATTTAACAGGTTGTAGTTTGCTTTGACTCACTGTGTCATGTGGGAAAAAAAAAAAAAAAAAAAAAAAAAAATATATATATATATATATAAACACACAAACAAACACATAATTTTAT